>JAHBCN010000106.1:0-291860 GCA_019359885.1 Listronotus oregonensis | reverse complement strand
GGTGATCGAGCGGGCCATGGGTTCCGCGTCCTGTCATAAGCCTGTTTAAAAGGTTATTCAAATATTCTTGAACCAACACACTGTTAGAGCAGGACACCCGTCATGTTAAACCAAAATCTGCTTTGGCCCCAGTTTCTAATTTCAACAATGCAAAACTGCAAAAGTTCCGATATTTGGGGCCAAAGAGCAATCAATGACGAATGGGCCAATCATTTTTTTCCCCAAATACCACCCCAGATTTTTTAATTTTTGAGGATATTGTGTCCTTAACTCGAAAAACCATTAAATTTTCCCTTTTTCCGTAACGGGTTATGGAGGATTGTGACGAATGAAGTGGAAATGTCGATTCATCAGTAAAAACAATGTTTCATAAATTTTCATTGTTATTTTCCATTTCCTTACAGTTTCACAAAATTGCATTTTTCCCAAAATGATCATGGGAAAATTTCATGGGTTTTTTTTTTGTAGGATCGGTATCCTTTTTTTTTAGCACCTTCCCACTGATCTTCTCAAATCACCTGTTCTGCAATAGTATTAATGGAAATTGTAGGATTTTCAATAAGCTTGCCACAAAATTTCCTTCATTTCCTTTCGTTGTTTTTTTGGGGCACTATCATGTTTATGTTTCTCGGTTAAACAAAACCCAAAGTCAGAAAGTTTTTAATGACCGGTGAAAAATAGAAACGGGTCGGGTTTGGAAATAAATTAATAAATAATTCCAATTCCCCTCACGGGATTTCCAGGTGATGCCATTCAATAATTTTAATTTTTTCTTCAGTTCGTAAACATCCATTAATAATTATTTTAATAATAAAAAAAATTTTTGAAATAATCGAAACAGTACAACTATAGCTGTCGGGGGTTGATAGAAAAAATTATTTAAAAAAAAAGGGATTGAATTGATCACCGGGCCATTGAAATTGTTTGACGATAAGAATGCGTGCGGGGGGGCGGTTTTAGGTACATCCAAAACGTCTGGATTGTCCTATGCCGTGGTCTGGTTTACTGTATATATATATTCTAGAAATTATGGTTAATCCTTATTAGGAAATTCTTAAAATCAATTTTTTAAATTTTAGCAGTGTTGATGCGAACCATTCTTGTTTATTTTAAAAAATTGTTACCCATTTTTTTTTTTTAAAAAAATTTCTCTAAGTATATTAAATTGGTTTTTTTTAAAATTTTTTTTAAACTTAACGAAAAAATTTTAAAAAAATATAAAAAAAAAATTTAACAAAAAAAAAAAAATAATAACAAATCAAAGATATTTTTTTTTGGGAAAACATTAAGTTGTAAACATTTTTATCTATCGTATTCAAAAGGGGAAGGGGGGTTCGCAGCATGATCTGCTTTAACCACAAATACTTGTGATTGCTTTTTTAGTTAGTGTGCAGTTATATACAGTGATTTAAATTTGATGCTTGCCTCTAAGATCTTGTAAACCAAAAAAGGTTTCGTGAAAACAACTTTTTCACAGGCAAAAATATTAATTAATTTACTCAAAGTTACTTTATTATATGCAATTTTCTTTTTAATTAATAATAAAAACTTAAAAGACACCAAAAGTATCACTTTTTGTACTTAGAAGTTTATTATAAATAATTTCAATATAATTTTTTAAAAAAAAATCCTTTGGGCACGCCCCAAAAAAATAATATATATTTATATATAATATATATATATATATATATATATATATATATATATATATATATATATATTATTATATATATATATATATATATATATATATATATATATATATTTCAACCCCAAAAAAATTGCGAAAAACCCAAAAAGGGGTTTCGATCTTTATGGTTTTGGTAGATTTGGTGCGGGGAAAACCTCCTTAAAGGGGACTTTTACTTTTACTGTAGGGGGTGTTTTTTAAAGGTTTTTGCTTACCTCGCCCTTAGGAATAAGGCATCAAAATTTTAAAAGATTTAACAACCTCCTGTCATTTTTTTGGCCCAATTTTAAACCGGCCTTTTGTATTTTTTATTATTAATTTATTTTGGTAAAAAAAGACATATTACTACACTACGGTAGTTTTTTACTTTTTTCATTGCATGCCAAAAACACTTTTGGGCCCAATTTTTTAATATGTTAATTTACACCCCCAAAAAGGTTTTTTAATTACTTTAATAGGTACTTTATATTTATTTAGAAAATTCAAGTCTTTTGAAAAATTTAAAAATTTTTTGTGTAACGAGAATATATTACCACAAAAAAATACCAGTAATTTTTATTTTTTTTTAAAATTTTGTATTATTGATAAAATTTTCAAACATCTTAAAAAATTAATAATAGATGCTTATTTTAAAGAAAATACCCCAAGGCATCAAATTTAAAAGAAAAGGCACCGAAATTTGTTGAATTTTGAAGAATGACTTAAAGCATTTCCAAAGGGGACGATTGCCGAGCAGAACCTTTTTTAGGGAGTTAATCGTAGCCTTAAAAAACAGGTATTACCCCCAAGAAAAAAAAAAATTAAACTTTTTAGCTTAACCTTTGTTATCTATTTTGGGGAATTTTTTTACGCCACGCCGTGGAGGAGAAGTGCCTCAAAGAGAATCAAAAACCCTTAATTAGAAGAAAAATACTTAATAAAATTAAGGAGAAATTCCTCTCCTAGTGAAAAAAAAAGTTATCGGCTATACGACAAAGGGATTACGAAAACCAAAGAACAACTGATTTCCCCGTATCACATTATTAAAAAATCTTATGTCGCCGGCTGATTATCCTGCAGAATTTTTATTGGGTTTGGGTTTTTTGCACCAGTTAATGCAAAATCCCCATTTCCATATTGTTTTGTTTATGAAAAAGCCGGTTTCACCCAAGAGGGGAATAAATTATTATAATTGGCATGCCGCCATGAAGAAAATCCACATGGATCTAGAAACAAGAAACGAGAAAGATTTATGGTTAAAAATGTGTGGGATATTATTGAAAATCATCTTATTGTGCCATTTTTATTGAAGCAAATTAAATAAACCATGTACTAAATTCTTGCAACTAAAGCTAAAGGTTTATTAAACAATGGCCGTTGGGGACCAGACGGTTTACGCACGTAAAAACGCCAACCCATTTTAGTAATTAAGTCAGCATTTAACAATAGTATTGATGGAGGTCAAGGTGGGCCTATTTTATGGCCTGGTTAGCCCGAGATGATTGCCCTGGATTTTCTCTTGTGGGAAAATTTAAAGAGGTTTTCGGGCCCAAAGCCGGGCACACCAGGCAAGAGCTAATGCAAAAAGAATAATACAAATTGATGAAATTGGAGATAATTTGAAATTATGTTTCGAGTGCAATAACATTCATAAAAAATGCATAAAAAGTAAGAAGCCCATTTAAAAAATTTTTAAAAAGGAGAAGATTTTACATTATTTAATTCTTGTGTTTTTACATAATAATTATTAATATATTTTTTGATAAATTTTAAAAAGATTTGGCTTAAATTATTTTTTTATAATTTATTTCTTCCTATGTTTTTTCTTTTAAAAATAATGAGCTTGGATATATTATTAATTTTGAAAACTAAAATTTATTTTATTGTGGTAAATTTAAAAAAAACTTAATTATTAAAAAACGGCTTGATTTTTGAAATAAAAAGAAAAGTACTTTATCAAAATAAACATCAATGTGTTAAAAAAACACGTTCCAGGTTTTGTAAATTAACATGTGTCAAAAATTTAACAGGTGGGATTGAAGAAAATCCTACCAAGAAATAAAATATCCACCGTCGTGTAGTAATATGAGTTTTATGACCAAAATAAAATATTAAAATTTTAAAAATATAAAAGTCGGTTCAAAAGTTGGAGCCAAAGAAGTGATTCGCTAGGTACCGGTTTATTGCCCTGTAAAACTTCGGGGCACTTTTTTAAAATTTTTTTTTGGCAAAATAGGGTTATTTTTCCTTTACTACAAGATCCGAAATTATGCTGTTTATTTAAACACCTTTAGAGTTGAAAAAATATATTTTAAGCAATTTTTTTGGTTTTTCGGTATCAAGCACACCCTGTACAGCTTCTCACGTTAGTCCAGTAACTGAAGACCTTAAAGTACCCAAGGAAATAAATTTTGTACAGTTTTCATTTGTGGCGCAATTCTTAGGTCCTCAAACGCTTTGAGCGAAAAAAGTTTATCGGATTCCGATGGGAACCCGCTGAAAATGGCCCCCAAATGACTTTCCCCGAAACTACCAAAATATGGGAATTAGAGAATTTTTGTTCGGCCAAAAAAATAAAGATCACCTCGAAATTTACAAAAATGGTTCTACCATTTTTTCGCAACACCAATATTTTTGCAAAAACGGCCGTCGAAAAATCCAAAAAACATTCCAACTGGATATATTGTAGGCTTAAAAAATTAGATGGGCAATAAAATTTTTTTATAAAAACCCAAGAAAGATTCAGGATATTTTCTGCGATTTTGAAAAATTGCTGAGGTCTCATTATAAAAAAGAAATATTAAAAAACAAACCATTTTTAAAAAAATATCAATAAATTAATGAGATCCCTCAAATAAATATTGTGAATAAAAAACTGAACAGAATTGTCCAAACTATAAAAAAGACGGGTACGGGTTTTCCATTTGATGAACTTTGAAGTGGGGATTAAAAAATGTATATTATTGCAGAAATGTATATATTGTTGCGTAATGCAACAATTCGTCCGGTTATAATGAATCAATGAAGATGGCTTTTTTTAGCTAGAGGGGCAGCTGAAATGAGGGGATTTTGGGTTTTTAAATTTTAAAGTCCTTAAATTTTTTGAATTGGGCCAAAAAAGTTGTTAAAAAACGGCCAAGACAAGTATGAAGTAGGAAGCAAAAAAAACAAAAAGATAATAACAAGGCTAGCTTAAAAGATATACGAGGTTGTGTTAAAAGAAACAGATAATAATTTAAAATATTCAATTACTTTCGGAATATTCAAAAATTGCCAGTTTAAAATTTTTTCCCTTTACCATCATTAAAAACATGACTTTTATAATTAAAACAATTTTTACTGGTAAAGGAAAAGGTTTTCCAAAAAGAATTTACTAGAACTTTTAAGTATATTTAATGACAATTATAAAATTGAAAAAAATTTATATTATAAATATTTATTGACATTTAAATAATTTGGTTGTCCAGCTTGTTCAACCATTTTATAAAACATTCCATTTTTGTTTATAAAAAGCCATGGGAGTATCAAATTCTTTAATTTCCCAATTTTTTATCTAAAACCATAATTTTATCAGCGCCCAATTATAGTATTAATTGGAGTTAGAAAATATAGTATCCACTAAAGTTTTCTTTTATAGCATCGGAAGCAGGCATCAGTTTTAAAATTTTAATTAGCAGTAGTTTCATTTTAGAACAAAATTTTGTTTTTTCTTTAAGGCTTTGTAAACAAATTAGCTGCCTTTGACCAGAACAAAAGCGGGAGCTTTTTCCCGAATTGGCATATCCAAAGATGAATACTTTCCTTAAGATGTACTTTTTCAAGAAGTTTCCAAATTTCTTCATCGGAAAAGGGGATAGGGATCAATGTTAGTCCTTACTGTACCAGTAAACAATACAGGATCTTGTGGAATAATGGCAACGCATTGTCTTTTGATAATCACCACATTTGAATATTTTTCACCATCTATTAAATTTTGCCTTCCTCTATAATCCGAATAAACTAAAATTAGAAATTTTCCGGCACCAGTTCGACCACATAAAACCCTTTTTTTTTTATTTTTCTTACAATGAAGTTTAGATTTTTTAATACCAATTCATTTCCATAAGAGAGGTAACGTTTTCGTACTTAACTCGACCTTCGGTTGGCCAAAATAATTTTGCTACCATATTTTTCTCCCGTTAAGTTCTTTATTCTAAAGCTCTTTTTTAGGAAGTCATTTTTATTTTTAAATGGCCCAATTAGAACTCCCATTGAAACCACAGCCAAATAAACACCTGAGTAAGAACTAAACCAACATTTCCAGCACTGGTATCTAAAAATTAAATGTTTTAAAAAATTATTAAAAATGATAGAAAATTGGCCGCCAAGAAAAATTACTTGAAAATGACGGCTGAGATGTTGGCAGGCTAAACATATACGAAGATGGTTAAATTGGGAAAAATTGTGGATTTATGAATTTACAATGTCCGTTTAGAAAGTAATAAAATTTCGAGTATTTTCGAAGATATTCGAGAAAAACCAAAATTTGAAAAAAAACGTTTTTTTTTTTTTCTGTCTTAATATTAAAAAGGATTTTTTAAAACAGATTGATATTTATATTTATCAGTTATTTGATAGTGCTTTCAAATTTTTACATCCGACTTTTAGTCAAAAACCATATTGATTTTTACGGAAATTGTGCCTCTTATTTTGATTTCCAAAATATATATAACATGTTATACTTTATATGGTAAACCTTAAAATTTTTGTTTATTCGTTTTTTTTTCAAAGTCTTTTTTGGAAGACCGAAATTTTTAAACTTTCAAGGGAATTTAAATCATCATCAATTGGGGAGTTTGCTTCCATTTAACCGACCTCGTATCATTTAGGTTTCGAGATCCCAATAATGAGGTTAAATTTGGGAACCCTCTACAGGCAATTTTTTTTTTTGATAAGTATTGACATTTAATTCTAACAAAAAAAAAAAAAAAAAATATTCCAAAATCAAGGCCAACAAAAAAAGATATTTATTTTTTTTAGAGCACTATCTACCCACATAAATATCCAATATGGCATCCATAACAAAATGTTGATGATGGTGGCGTAGTGACGAAACTTTGGATGTGAAATCTAAAAGCAGTTAAAATAGTGCGAGAAGTGATATTGTAAATGTGCAATTCGTGTTAAAATTGATTTTAAAATGAAGCCAGAAAAAATAAAAACGATTTTCTTCGAAATACTCGAGATTTTAAAACGGTTATTGTTTAGATTTTTCCCCCTGTTTTTAATTATAAAAAATCCATAAATAGAGATATTGACATGTTTTTTTTCATTTTGTTTTACGGCATTACGAATCTTTTTAGTAAAAAAAAAAACCGGTTTAAATTTTTTTGAAAATAAAAAATGGGTATTTTTAAGTTTTTCGTCGATATATGCATCCATTTAAGTTTACCAAATTCTAGTGATTTGAAATATTCTACGTGTAAAGATAAATAATTAAAAAAAAAATGAAATATCAGTTTTGGATTCTTCCATTTTTTTAATCGAAAAATTGACATTTTTGTTTTTCTTTTATTATTTTATTTTTGATAAACTTCAAAAATTAAAATATTTGACAACTCAAACAAAATTAAATCATGTTGATTTAATGATTATTACCTTTAAAACTTTCTGAACGGCATATTGTTAGTCCATTTTTGTACCTCTCATAGTTTCCGAGAAAATAATGGTAAGGGTTGAATTTGAATTACCCTGTATATATTAAGTTTCAAGGGTAAAAGAACAAAATATTATATAATCTTTTAATTCTTAAATTAGGTTTTTTTACAGAATAGCATGAAATTTTATAGTATAAGCAAATACTTAAAAATATTATGAATAAAAATTTTTAAAGAAATTATCCAGAAAATATAAACGAATAAGTATAACCCCTAGCTAATTAATGTTTTTGAAAACTTACCAGTTTCAAAAAATAAAAATCGAGAAACAACTAGTGCAATTAATATCGAACATAGAAAGTCTAAAGAGAAACCAAATGCTCTCGAGGTACAAGTCAACATAAAGTGAGCCGATGTATAGAGATCTTGGTGTCTATCAAATTCTTCCTTTAAGATATCTTCGGCTTTGTATGCTCGAATTGTTGTTAATCCTTCTAATGAAGCATTTAAGTGGCCAACCAATGGACTTCGAGCTAAAACCAGCAAATACTTATAGAAACATTTTTATTAAAAATAAGTTTAAAACATATATTTTTTTAAATATTTCTATTATTTTTCCCAAAATCAAAATTATTCCACATAAAACTTAAAAGCAGTCCACTGTAATACGTTTGACTTAATAATTTACACCTTTTTTTTAAATGCACGTAGAAAAATGCTGTGGCGACATCTGTGGTACCATAATTGTACCATTTATTAGCTTTACATAAGATTTTTAAAAAATTATATCCATAAAAAAGAATAACATTTACCGTTGTTCTGTGAATGGTATAAACTTAACCTGCAAACTAATCTAGATTTGTTTTCTTTCTTATGATCCTAGTCAGGACATTAGAACGAAATTATGAAATAATTATATTGTCATCCCCTCCTGACCTCTGTACAAATTTTATTATATATAATATTTAATTAGACTTTTTAAAATAGGTAAAAATTACGTTAAAAGATTTCAATACAGATATACATACATACATACATACATACATACATACATACATACATACATACATACATACATACATACATACATACATACATACATACATACATACATACATTAAAAATACATACATACATACATACATACATACATACATACATACATACATACATACATACATACATACATACATACATACATACATACATACAACAACATACAAACATACATACAAACATACATCACAACAACACACACACACACACACACACACACACACACACAACAACATACATACATACATACATACATACATACATACATGCATACATACATACATACATACATACATACATACATACATACATACATACATACATACATACATACATACATACATACATACATACATACATACATACATACATGCATGCATGCATGTGCATACATACATACATACAACTCGAATTTTTATATTTTTTTATGCCAAGAAAAGGGTATAAAGCAACTTTAATTTTATCAGGATTTAGTTGCCTAAAAATTGATTTAAATAGCTATAAGTACTTAAAAACAGTCTAACCGACATTTAACAAACAAAAATTTAGAACTATTTTTTTATCAACCGATTTTTAAATTTCCAAAGAGGACACAAATAATATATATATATAAAATATATATATATATATATATATATATATATATATATATATATATATATATATATATATATATATATATATAATATAAATTGAAGAAAACACCAAGTATTATGTTTCACTGTATATTCAGAATATCTCTGACACATGTGTTTCGACCTTGCGGTCATTATCAAAGAGTTTTACGAGTAAACTAAACTAAAATTATGACATTGCCCTATTTAAATAATTTCAAGGATTCAGGTCGGTTGTTTAAAGATCCTTCTAATGGCCTAAATTTGAATTTAATTTAATTGCTTTATCTAAGAGTGGGTTTTTTCCATAGTCTGTCTGAGTATTAGTAATGTTTTTATTTTTAT
Organism: Listronotus oregonensis; assembly: GCA_019359885.1. Taxonomy (NCBI): domain Eukaryota; kingdom Metazoa; phylum Arthropoda; class Insecta; order Coleoptera; family Curculionidae; genus Listronotus; species Listronotus oregonensis. The sequence continues at coordinate 282,540 of JAHBCN010000106.1, read as the reverse complement.
GTACAGCTTTTTAATTTCTAAAATTTCTAAATAATCAAGTTTTTGTTTTTGTGCCATTATGTAGTAACTTACAATTATTTTCATTAAAATGGTGATTTGAGTTTATACAATGTTCTGCGAAGCCGGTTTAGGTTGGTTGAATAAAATTGAAGTTTTATGCTCTTTAAGTCTATGTTTTAAACAACGTCCTGTCTGCCCTATATAAATTGCGTTACAAGCAGAACAACCTAACTCATAAACACCTGATTTATCACATAATTTGCGTTTCTTTTATTATTTACTAAAATATTTCCCAGATTATTTTTATTAATTTCTATAATGTTGACGTCCATTTTTTTTTAATTGGTTAGCTACTTTTGTGCTTAATCCTTTCACACGATTTATGGAAAACCATATTGCGGTTGGTAGTGTTTTTGATATCATTATAGAAAAATTTTAAAATTTGTTTTTGTCTCTTTTTGTGTATGAGTTTATCTATTATTTGTGGTTTATAGCCATTATTGATAGCTATTGTTTTTATAATAGAGAGTTCCTTATTGTAATTTATTTCACTTAAAGGGATATTTAAAAGTCTGTGGGTTAAGCTATGAAATACTGACATTTTTATTTTCCATGATTGGTTAGAGTCTGCAGGTATAATTGTATCGGTGTATGTTGGTTTTCTATAAATACTATATTCTAGTGTGTTACCATTATTTTTTATAGTTAAATCTAAAAAATTAAGTGTTTTATTTATTTCTATTTCATGTGTAAATTGAATATTTTTATTGATTGAATTTGAAAGTTCTAAAAAGTTGTTTAATAATCTATCAGTGCCTGTCCAAATACAAAAATGTCGTCAACATAACGAACCCAAAAATGTACATATTTAGTTAGGTTGTCATTAAGTGAGAAAAGGATACTCGAAATTTGACATAAATATTTCTGCCAAAGAGGACTCATAGGACTTCCCATCGGTAACCCGTTTGTTTGTTGGTAGATCTTATTGTTAAATTTAAAATAGTTTTGATCTATTATTGTGTTTAATATTTGTAATAATGGACTTTTATGAATTGGATTTAAAGTACTTTTATCTACCATGTTCTTTAAAATTATTTTAAGGTCAGGAATCGGAATAGAAGAAAATAAGCTTTTAATGTCAAAGGTTTTTTTTATTTTATTCCGATTCCTGACCTTAAAATAATTTTAAAGAACATGGTAGAAAAAAGTACTTTAAATCCAATTCATAAAAGTCCATTATTACAAATATTAAACACAATAATAGATCAAAACTATTTTAAATTTAATAATAAGATCTACCAACAAACAAACGGGTTACCGATGGGAAGTCCTATGAGTCCTCTTTTGGCAGAAATATTTATGTCAAATTTCGAAAGTATCCTTTTCTCACTTAATGACAACCTAACTAAATATGTACATTTTTGGGTTCGTTATGTTGACGACATTTTTTGTATTTGGACAGGCACTGATAGATTATTAAACAACTTTTTAGAACTTTTAAATTCAATCAATAAAAATATTCAATTTACAATGAAATAGAAATAAATAAAACACTAATTTTTTAGATTTAACTATAAAAATTAATGGTAACACACTAGAATATAGTATTTATAGAAAACCAACATACACCGATCAATTATACCTGCAGACTCTAACCAATCATGGAAAATAAAAATGTCAGTATTTCATAGCAACCCACAGACTTTAAATATCCCTTTAAGTGAAATAAATTACAATAAGGAACTCTCTATTATAAAAACAATAGCTATCAATAATGGCTATAAACCACAAATAATAGATAAACTCATACACAAAAAGAGACAAAAACAAATTTTAAAATTTTTCTATAATGATATCAAAAACACTACCAACCGCAAATGGTTTTCCATAAATCGTGTGAAAGGATTAAGCACAAAAGTAGCTAACCAATTACAAAAAATGGACGTCAACATTATAGAAATTAATAAAAATAATCTGGGAAATATTTTAGTAAATAATAAAGAGAAACGCAAATTATGTGATAAATCAGGTGTTTATGAGTTAGGTTGTTCTGATTGTAACGCAATTTATATAGGCAGACAGGACGTTGTTTAAAACATAGACTTAAAGAGCATAAACCTTCAATTTTATTCAACCAACTAAAACCGGCTTCGCAGAACATTGTATAAACTCAAATCACCATTTTAATGAAAATAATTGTAAGTTACTACATAATGGCACAAAAAACAAAAAACTTGATTATTTAGAAATTTTAGAAATTAAAAAACTGTACATAAAAATAAAAACATTATAATACTCAGACAGACTATGGAAAAAACCCACTCTTAGATAAAGCAATTAAATTAAATTCAAATTTAGGCCATTAGAAGATCTTTAAACAACGTACCGACCTGAATCCTTGAAATTATTTAAATAGGGCAAGTCATAATTTTAGTTTAGTTTACTTGTAAAACTCTTTGATAATGACCGCAAGGTCCATGTGTCAGAGATATTCTGAATATACAGTGAAACATAATACTTGGTGTTTTCTTCAATTTATATTATTTATAATGTTTCACCTAGTGCCAACCCGAATTCAATTATATATATATATATATATATATATATATATATATATATATATATATATATATATATATATATATATATATATATATATATATATATATATATATATATATATATATATATATATATATATATATATATATATATATATATATATATATATATATATATATATATATATATATATATATATATATATATATATATATATATATATATATATATATATATATATATATATATATATATATATATATATATATATAGCATCATGATGTTTTGCTAAAAAGCCTATTTATTTGGAACTTTCAAAATTTAATCACATTGAGAATTCGATCAATGGAAAAAATTAAATAAATATCCATAAAATATTGGTCTTTAGGAATCTATTTTTGTTTCTCTCATGGAAAATATGAAAAAAAAAGATAAATTTAACAGATACAAAATATATTAAAAAGTAAAATCACGATTTTATTTATTATTATTTGCCTATCAAATTTACTCGGGTTAAATATTTACCCCGATTTGTAGTTCTAGGGATAATTAATATTAGGTAATAGAGACAAAACATTTAACATTTATTTACAGTGACTTTGGTGACCATAAACAAATATAATTAATATTATGCTTATATTATCGTAATAATCATTCAAATAATGAATCCCCTACCATCCCGATCAGAGGAAACGCTTGAATAAATTGGTATGGTTTACACAAATATCCCCTGAAACTTTTTTGTCGGTTCGCGATCGGCGGAGATGCCGCACGGTGTCTTTGAAGCCAAAACATCAAAAGTTTATATGCAAGTGACCTAACTTATATATTGTATATTCTTTAAACTATTCCTTAGCCTGACCACACCCAACCGCTGTGTTCACACGTCGTCGTCGTGGTTGGGCCCAGTAGGATCTTTTGGAACATGCGCTAGAGTTGCTGGTTATCGGAACTATCGGGATCCGAAGCTAAGATAAAAACAAGGCTTAACTTAAGGTGTTAGCAGAGTTTATTAATCTAAAGGGGGTTATGACATCCGCCATATTGAAAAACTCTTGTGTGACGTCAGGAAGGGTCCATTTCGGCCATGTTGGATTTTATGCCGGACAGTGGCGTAGAATTGAGGTGGAAACGAAAAACTGCTTTTATACCGACGAACAAAATTTATATTTCAAAAATATAAATGTAATTCAATTAAGTATTGAAATTAAAAATTAAAACGACAACACGACGATGGCGTACCTTTTCAATGGTATCTACTACATTAAATATTTTAAAAAAATTATTAACATCTTTTTTTTCTTTAATAATACCCACCTATATTACGACGTTTATAAAATTTTATGAGCAAGTTTGTCCGCGAAGGCTGAGGCCTAGTATGAACGCCCCGTGGGTGGCTGAAGTGTGGTAAGAGGGAGTATATTTACAAGAGACTTAAATTCTGCAGGTAGCAGGTTCCATAGTCTTGACACTCTAGGGATGAAGGAACGAAGAAAGCGGGAAGTTCGGGGCCTCTCTAGCTGAACTGTTAAAAGATGCATAAAATTGCACTACGTGTTGCTCTGTTGGGAGCGTCAGAAAAGGAATTATACTGGCCAACTCGTCTAAGCAGAAGCCGTGAAAATACCTATAGAAGAAAGACAGGAAGGAAGCTTTTCTGTAAGTGCAGGATCAGAAATGGGCTTTTACAAGCTATCTTGAAGATCTTTGTAAGATTACAAAATATCCAACTCCAAATCAGATACTGGAAGCCACAGAAAAATTAACCTTTTTTTAGGAATTTATGACGGTGTTTTTGTATTACTTCATAAATATATAAACTTGTCTATTAATCCTTAATTTATTTTATTTTAAAAACTAATTAAGTTACTTTTAAAAACTAGTTATTTATTTACTTACGGACCATACAGCATCTTGATATTGCAGAATAATAGCAAAATTTCCACTTTGGCAATAAAATGAATTATTTAATGTAAAAAAATGTGAATACAGGTTTATTGCTAAAAAACTAAACTTTATTTGTTTCACAACTACAACACTACAATACATTTACAATTGCAACAATTAAATAAAATACAACTGAAATTTTTACATTTTGATATGGAAGAAAAGAACACAGTACTTAGTGGTATTATTTAATAATATTTTGTCGTATACTACATTTCATATTTTAAAACATACACATCATTTAAGCATTAAAATCCTACTTAATACAAACACAAAAATTTCATTTATAGTTTGTTGGCAGCCCTTGCAAGATAAAACAAAGAATTAGATCTCGTGTTCTTATTTGGTACTCGAAAGTTTAACTTACTTACAAGCTCTTCGCAGTCCACTTTATACTACACAATCTAAACAAAAACTTCTTCAGTGCAAGGTAGGTTTACATCAGTTAATTTTAAAGTTGTAAAAGGCAAATCTAAAAAATATAAATTATATTTTAAAACATGTCATTTTCAACATAATATACCAAGTAATTGGTAGATAAGTATCCAAAAAAAATTAAATACAATTAAAGAATGTAACTAACTGCAAACTTATAAATGTACAAAAAATGGGAAAAAATATTAAATACACATTCTGAAGGTACATTAATGCATATACCTAAAGTTGATCAGTTCTAGGTATAAGCAAGTCAATATTGACTATGTACTTTCTTGACAACAAATAACTATAATTAAAATCACACAAAAATTTCAATTTACTTACTAATAACTGCGTAACTACATTCCGAGTTGTGAAGAGTCACTGGTGGACTTAAAAACCTTGTTTGTGTTATCCGAGGTGTAATAATGCAAACTGAATGGAACTGCTACAATAAAAGAATATTTGTTAGTAATAGCAGCATTAGGATAAATCATATTTGTCACCTTACCTTCTTTTAATAATAGCCTTTTTTCTTTTTGATCAGGATCTCATAATCACCGCTTTTGCAATTTTTCTGGAAGACATATAAAAATCGTCTGTTTTAACATGCTCCGAGCAAATAACAGAATCCTTATGGGAAACACAACTTTTTGGTGTATTGCACACTAAGGACTAATTAAAACTACACGACTAAACACTACCAAAAACAATATAGTAAAAATGGTCAAAACCAATAAAATATCAACTCTGTACACAAATATTTTCAACTGTAAAAATAACCCCATATAAAAACTTCGACTTGTGGCACGACTCTGTCCACAGCTGAGAATGCTAGTAACTTTTAGAGTTACCCGACAGGGCCGCCAACATAAGCGACCCCTTTCACACCTTCACGTCTTGGACTTTTTCTATCCCCATTCTCGACGATGTCATAACCCCTTTAGATTAATAGACTCTGGGTGTTAGCATACCGTGCTGATGAGTGAATGACAACCTGTGCCTTAAACAGGTGTCTCCAACGGTGCCTCTGAGATACAGGGCGACCTCTCAGAGTATCTAGTCTTACTGCGGTAATGCGGGGCTCTGCCGTGGTGGATTATTACTTCCCTAGCTCCAAACAAAAAGCGGACAGAACCGCTTTCATAGGAAAAAAGTGACACAAGCAGACAAAAGTGCGCAGACCGAAACGGGTGGATCCGTTTCGAAAGGTGCCCCTGAAGTCACCGGCGCCTATTGCCCGGGGAAGAGCTAATCCATCCCGAACAAACAGCTGCTTAGGAAGGGATCCCTGAATCCAAACAGAAGGCGGACAGAACCGCCTTTATAAGTAAAAGGGTTCCCTGGCTTTAAACAGAAAGCGGATAGGACCGTTTTCATAGGGTAAGGCCGGAGATGCGGCCTCAGAAAGAACATCTGGTTCCTGTAACAAGGACTTGGTAGCTACCCACGTCACTAGACCGGGAGAGGAGGGCATGACGGATCTAATCGTCTGCTCGTCATACTCTTCAGGAGACAGGGACACCAGAACACATCAGAACACATATTGTGCTCGTGTCCGGTAGCGACACGAGTAAGAGGAGATGTAAGAACTCTCTCCCAATCTGGTATCGGATTCATTAGAAATCCGATCCTATTGGGAGAAATATAAAAAGGTGTAAGCCACAATAGACCGAGCGGTCGCAGTGGAGGGCGTAAAAAGTCCACTTACTTTAAACCTACCTTAAACCTAGCTTGACCACCAATTAAATAAACACATAAAGCTAAACTTACTTGCAGCTTCCAGGCGTTTTAAACTTCGTCCAGTAGGCAAGTAAAGTTTTCTAATTACAAACGTTAATAAAAAGAATACTCCAGCCGGTATTAAAAATCGCCAGTTTACCAGCGATATGTTTACAACGACTCCTATGATTTGACAAGCTACCTACAACAAGAATGCTAAATTTATTAAAGAATGATTAACGGTCTTTAATAAAAAGTGCATATATCGTGTAACCCAAAGGTTGGAAATAAATTTAACAGTGGATTCCTTAGTATTTTTTTTATATATAGTTTTGCTCTACGAATATTCCTTTCTAGGTTATCGAATGTTAAAAATTAAAAAAAATGTTTTAGTATAACTTTCGAACCCTATGTTTCCGAATATATGGTCATGGAGGGCAAAGAACATGGTCTTCTCGTTTCCCTACCTTAATCATTTAAAATTTTATCTAAGGGGGCACTTTAAAAAAGTTGTTAAAACCAGATATTTCTGCACGGGTAAGAGAATCTATAAGAAAATGCACTGAAATATAAATTACAGTTGGTGGAAAACATTTTTAGCAACTTTTATATATTTTTTTTTGTTTGATTGGTTATGGGTAAATACTAATTAATTAAAATTTGTAAGTTAATACCACATTTATTATTTTAAATTAATGAGTACTAGTATTTTAATTCACACGTCTAAGAATATTTTATAAATACCATGCGACTAGTTTTTAAAAATGAGTCAAAACATACCCAATAATGTTTGTCTTTTTTACATTTTTGTTTATGTTTATACATTTTCCTGTGTACGCAATGGAATATTTGGCATTTACAAAATGCTTAATTACAGAAAAACGACGAGAGATACAAAAATGTAAAGGAGGCCAACTTTGTTTAAAACAAAAATACAAATTTAGGCAAATGATTCACAAAACCTACCAGTAGTGTATTACATTAAAAAAAACCCATGGTAATATTCGTACGCAAGTTATATGTCGGCCGAGGAGACAGAGTTTTTAAAAAACACTTTTTAATTACTCTGGAAAATAACTTTATTTTCAATTTTCCTCGAAAATATAACAAATTTTAATTTTGACAGAAATTCGACTTTTCAACATCAGAATTAAAACAGAAGTGTTAAAACCATACAATTGATTTATGTTTATAACATATTCTTATCTATTATAGTATAAGGTGTCTATTGTCTACCTCAGCAATTATGGAGATGTAACTCGCATGCCACTGAGTAAAATGCGAAGTCATTTTTTATACTTTTACTAGGGCACTATCAAATTAAGCTTTAGGTAAAATGTCGTTTTATTATCTTTTAGCGTTTAAAAGTTATTACACTAAAACGATTTTTTTTAAATTTTAACACCCTGTAACTCGAAAACAAATATTCGTACATGAAAAAAAGGACCTCTCCTTTAAATTAAACAATTTAGTTTAAACCTTTATGTAAAATTGTGTATGCTAGACATCTTTAAAACATATTTTTAGCTACTATTTTTTATTTAATTTATTAAGATCAAGTCTTATCTGAAACATTCTAAATATTAAGAAGGACATAAAGGTGTTTAAGGATAAATGGTAGGTACTTTCTTTTGAAAGGTAATAAATTATTGTCTTTCTATTTTTTTTTTAAGTAAAATGTGCCATTTAATAATATTTCTGTATTGTTTACTTCAGCTCCTGGTATTTTGACAAAGATTTGAGAATACAAATTAAAGTGTATCAAAAAGTACCACCGACTTTATTATTTTTTGATGTACGATAATATTTTTTTTAAAGTTCAAAACTAAAATTGTGATTATCCTTTATTTAGAAAACCAGCAATATCAAGATTTAAATTGTTGTTTAATTATGCCGGTCAAAAATGATAAAGCTGTTATATTACACAATTTAAAGAATTTTTACTTTTTTAGTCTTTTTGGGTGTCTGGTTAGTAGGTAGGATTTTAGTGAAATATGGAATTTAAAATATTTATCAATTATCACAATATAAAAAAAGATTTTTGTTGTTTTATCCTGGTACAGTTCATGAAGGTTAAAGGCCCGAATACAAATGGACCATGGATATCTCAAGTGAAGTAGGAAACAGCTTATTGACACGAGAATTAAATATTGGGAAACTTGGACGAGAGAAAAGATATCTAGAGGCAAAAGTTTCCACAACCTAGATATTCTAGAGATGAAGAAACAAAAAAATGAAAGGTTCGGGCTTCTTTAGTTGGACTGTGAAGAGATTCATAAAACTCCGTGTTACTCTGGTGAAAGCCGCAAGAAGGAGAATAATACCGGACAACTTTTTGGAGCAGAAGCCGTAAAAATACCTTTAACAAAGGGCAAGTCCCCCACAGCCCGTCGATGGGCAAAAGAAGGAGCTTTCATGAAAGGGTGGGGTAATTAATAAGGAGAACGACCCTTCTTTGGATTGAATCAAAAATACAACCAGACATCGAAACCATATTTTAGACAAAGGCTGATTTGGGATACATACAGAGTATACAAACTGAAAGAAAATAAATATTTTCTAGCTTTAAAGAAAAATCCGAGATTTTTTATAGCTGCTGTCACTTAAAGCTGAGACTAAAGCCGCCCCTAAAGTAGTTGCAGCTTTCGCATTTAACCTTTAAGTATAATCAGAACAAAACAAAAAACCTTATATATTTAATTAGAATCCGGTAGTAAAAATTATCATCCTTTTTTTAATTAAAATTACTTTAGTCTGGAATTCATTGTATTTAAACTTATATCTACTATTTTACGAAGCCAACGGATTCAGCAAATTAAAAAAAAACTAGAAAAAACTCGAGCCCTGTGTCATAAAAAATTTCTTAAACAGCTATATAAAATTTTTAAAAAATATTACATAAAATTATTCTTACAGAGCAGAGTTGAAGAAATGTGTGGAACATTACAAACCACCTATTGGATTCTTTATATAACTTTAACAGGAATAATAGTGTGTAGCTTTTTAATACTTACCCTAAATAATTCACTTATAGTATATGGTAGAAATTCGTCAATATTAATAAGATCTTGTGAAAATCTGTTTAAAACATTACCAATAAAATGCGTGTCAAAGAAAGACATTACAGCATTAATAACTGTAGCGGACATTGCCTTGTGTAAATTAATCGAGGCTCTTCTACAAAAGTCAAAAAGTAGATAACTTCGAGCTAGCACAAATAAAGCTGCTAAACCTATCATAATGGAATAGAGATTGATATACAAATTCTTTTTGGCTACAGCTTCTTCAAATTTTGCAGTCGTTGTTTGATTGGCCAATGTTAAATCCAATTCCATTTGTTGTGAATCGATCCTAAAAAAATAACTTATTATTTTGAACCAACTACTAACTAACCACAACTAACCACAACTATTATAAGTTTATAGGTAAGAAGTGCTAAAAAAATGGTTAGTGATTATAATCATTCAAATGTCATCTTTAAGGAAAAAGTTGGCAATACAGAATAAAAAAAATATTTTTTAAGCAAGTATTTTGATTTCAGATAATTGAAAACCAAAATTAAAAAAGATACTTAAAAAAACAATAAATAAAATAGACACATTTCATAATGCATAAAATGTTAGGAATGGAAAAATGGAGGTTCAGATCCTGAACGAATGTAAAATAGCCGAATGGAAGAACTCATGCTATTATAGTTGATGTTTATTTTTATTTTTTTTATTTAAATCAACCCACAAAGTCTGTTATAAAATCTTAGAATTATTAATTATGGGTGTAAGTTTTTTAGATCTTTAATCCCTTTTCGGAAAATAGTTTTAAAAAGTCATTCTGTAACTCATGGATATGCAATAAAATAATTTCTATTTTTCTTTTAGAAACAAAATAGGATAAGAAGAAATTAAATCTAAAAAAAAATTAAAAGTTACAAGAAAAGTAAGTGGCGTACATTTAATTGTCAATAATGTTGGCTAAAATGCGCCCTAGCCGCTACTGGACTAATTAATTTTAATCTAGTTAAGGCTAAATAAACCTCCTATTACTAAAAACACCCCGCCAAATTGTACCATATTAATAAAAAAAGTTTAACACCCTGTATCTTGGCCACAATGCATTTTCCGACCTTTATTTATATAAATATTTTTTTACAGATTTAGCTTAGGAATACGTCCTGAACTTTTTTACCGCAATTGGGAAACAAACTGTATTTAATTTAAATAAATAAGGTATTTACTAGCAGTTTGTAGGTAAGTATCGTCAACATATAAGCCAGATGTTCGGTTTCACAATCGCGGTGTTAATAGTATTATTTTTAAACCATTCCAAAGTCTTAGCTTTGTCTTTGCCTCTCCAGACGGCACCGACACTGGACATGATAAGCTTCATCGAGACACTTATACCGGAAGAATCGGAGGCAGATGAACTGCGTTTGAAGGTAAGGACCGTTCTGGAAAAAACAGAAACAACAACAGCAATTAGTGATTTACGAAAGGATAAAAGCATCAAGATCCTTCCAGCTAAAAAGGCAGCACTACTGTGTAATGAATACACAAGAATATGACAGAAAAATTAAAGAAACACTTGCCAATGGCAAATAAATACTGATACCCAGTAACCCTACTAAGACAATTGAAAGAAATATATACCGAACACTATAAAGTATAAGAACTGCATTTCCGATAATATCAGAATATCTTACACCACATCATGGAAACCAACCAGACCTGGGTTACCAAAAATTTGCAAAAATAATGTGCCACTTAGATCTATCACAAGTTCAAGAAATTCAGCAAACAGCAATTACAGTAGATTTTTCCTTCAAGTTGTTTAACCATTAGTAAAGATCTTTTACAACATACAATTAGATACCACAGTTGAAAGCCTGTATACTAACGTGGAAGAATCGTTAGACTATCGTCGAGGCTAGATTAAGATATGACGCGACGGTCTTAGAAAGAACTTTGTTACTCCTGAAGTGTGTGATAAAGCTTTTGAGGTGCTGTCTGCATCATTCTTACTTTCAAGTCAAAGATAAGTTTTCAACCCAGGATGATGGCCTACCGATGGAAACTCCACTCTCTCCGGTGATAGCAAATATTTACCGGAATGGTTTGAAAGAAATGATATTAACATCGCGATGGTCAAAGCCAAAATCGATATGTTGACGATACACACTCTTTTTTTATTCCCCTAAAATTCAATAAATATTTTCATTAAATTCACCATCAAAAAAAACGAGTGTCTACCTTTTTTAGACGTTGATCTGAATAATCCAAAAAGTATTATATAAATGTGGGGAGTCGTAAATTAAAAAAACAAAACGTCCCTTAAATGTAAGCATCGCAGAACATAAAAAACACGAACAGAGGGGCGAAACATAAAAATCAGGGATCTCAGACCATGTTTGGTCGAAACAACTAGGTCTAGGTCTATAGATATTTAACCCATTTTTCGCTAGTTTCATCAACGACATCCAACTACCAAAACATCCAGATGTTGTATTGTCAGAGCACCTTTGGTAACGGACATCATAAAAATAAATACTACTTCGAACTACCCCCTCAATAACTTTTGGGTAATGTCATCCATATATAGTTTAATGTTGATTCTTAACCGCACACAATGACACACGGTGTTCACTGGCAGTCACTCATCCAGTTACTGAGCATGTCTATCGTTGCTTATGTTTGGGAAAGTAGTGTTTGGAAGCGGCAAAAGCCTCTTTGGATAAAATTATTTATTGTTGTAGAAGAAGCCATTTTCCAAACAAGCAATAAATACTGCAAGTAGGGCCTACTATAAGATAGAGTTTACAGGTTTAAAAAAGAAAAATTCTAACTAAAAAAGCCGCAACAGAGGATAGTTATAGTATTCTGAATAATAGTACGCTTCTAATCCTCTTAATTTTATTTTTTTTAACATTCTATGAAGGACAAAACCAACTGCCGAATGAGAAAAATTGACAAGAAAATTAAGAGTAGAATTGGCAGCATTTATTTGACCAAGTGTTTGGTCTTTAGATATAAACATGGTTTTGTCGCCATAAATTAAGGGTAGAAAAAAATCATTGCAATAGTTTTTACTTATGTTTTTGGTAACGGACCAAAAAGATATGAAAAAACTTTGTTCTTTATGAAACTGTTAAGACTTTCTTTGACCTCTAAGATAGTTAAATATTTTTTTTTTGCTTCAATACCGGCTTGTCTCCATGTGAGTCTGAGATTTTAATAAGCCTTTTGTAAGCTTGAAAATTTAGATGTCTGGCTTTCTCACATAATTTTAAAAACCATGGTTTTTTTTATATAAGGAGTATAGATCTCATTGCACAGTTAAATTGTTTTGGTAATTTGTGAACATATTTTAGAGGCATAATAAAAATAATAGCAAGTATGAACTTAAATAGAAAAGCAAACGAGCAAACTATCAAAGTCGACTACAAAGAGTGGCTTCTCTATCCCAGATTGTGCGTGTGGAAGGGCAGCGTAAATACGGCAAATGAATTTTGTACAAAACCTTAGTTTTAGTTTAAGCCAAGAAATAATAGGTCTACTCAATATAAAGGTAGATATTTTATAATAATAAACACTACTGTTACATCAAAATAACATGTATATGCAATTTATTACTATTTAATTGAATAAATTTTATTAAAAAACTTACCAGACTGCAATAAATTTGTCAGAAGCGGTTTCGGCACCTTGAAATGCCGCATACATAAGTATAATTAGTGCAAAAAAACAAAAGCCACCTCCAAATTTAAAATATTTTGCATAAACTTTGTAGCTAACATCTCCTTTTTTCTTAATTTCATGATATATTTTTGTCGTGTTATTTTGCTCCGTTTCAATTAAGTGTACTTTTTCATCAACATTTTTATCTTCTTCTACAATTTCTTGTAATTTATTTTCCTCTATAAATTCTTTTTCCATCTCATCGTCCTTTCCAACTATTTCTGTCAGTTCTTCGGTTGATAATGTAGTGGGTTTTCCCGTATATCTTACTTTTGCGTTTTGCATTATAATAAGATTATCTGCATCTTGAATATGATGCACAGTTTGTGAAATTAAAACAACAATTTTATTTTTAAGAAATTTTTTTATACATTCGTTAAAAATATGATCTTGAACGTGTGAATCCAGAGCTGTTAATGAGTCATCTAACAAGTAGATTTCACTTTCCTTATAAATGGCTCTAGCTAAATTTACTCTTGCTTGTTGCCTTTACTTAAATTAATGCCATTGTCTGCTACTATTGTCTGGTCACCTCTTTCTAAGAGATTTAAATCATAAGTTAAAGCACACACCCTAATAACTTCTTGGTACCTTGCTTCATCGTATTTTTGTCCAAAAAGAATATTCTGTTTAACTGAGGAAGGAAATAGCCAAGGATCTTGTGAAGCATAAGAGATTCTTCCAAATGTACTAACGCTACCATTTTCTAAAGGATAATCTTGAAGAAATGCTTTAAATAAAGAACTTTTACCAGAACCTACTGATCCGGTAACAATATTTAATCCGGGAGTTAATGTAAGTGACACATCTTGCAAAGCTAGTCGTTTGTTAATGGTTACAGTAGCATTTTTTAACTGCAACTTAGGATAATCCGTAGGTTCATCATGAGCATTTTCTTTATGCAGCTCGTCAGCTTCAAGAACTCGGTTTATTCTAAGAATAGCCGCCAGTAATTCAGCAGCTCTAGCCATACCAATAGGAATAGAAACTCCGAGAAGCCATCGCAAATTGTTAAACATATTTAAAACATAATAAACAAGTTGGGCATCTGGAACATATCCTAACCAAACATATGTTATTATTAATACGTAAAATCCTATTTTGGCAGCTACAATTCCCAGACAAACAATAACGGTCTTAAGATAAAATGCTATTCGCATAATACTAACTTCGTTCCTGAAACAATAAAATAATCAATTAACTTTAATAATTACTTGGGAAGTTTGCCTATCCGTAATTTAAAATTTTGTCATAATTTTTAAAGTTTTATTTGGGTGGGTCTTAATTTCCCTCATCTGTGATCTATCGTAGATAGGTAGAAGGGATGTTTTTCCCGCCCAAATATTAAGTCAGTTTAAAATGTTTATGAAATTTGTAACACTGTAAGACTGGTACTGACAAGAATTTATGTTTAAGAGACATCTTCCCAAATGATTTCTTTCTTATTGATGACTAAAAGGAGGAAGCTATAAACAATTGCTTAAGAGTTATTTCTAATATGTTTTTAGTAAATTGCCTAATTTGCTAAAGCTAAACTTAAATTCGTTTTTAAATAGTTAAAATAAACTAACTAGATACCCACAACTGAATAAAGCAATATGCTTACTTTCTCCTATTATTAACTTGTTCATTAAAATACCGTTCCCATGTGTAAAGCTTAATTATTTTTATTGATGATAATATTTCTTGAGTTGTCTGTAATCTCTCATCAGTTTTTTTGCCAACTTTTAATCTTAATTTTGTAATCCATGATCCAATATACACTAAAAGAAAGATTTTTTAAAGCAACTAATAAATTTCATATGTAAGTTGAGGCCACACTACAACATTTACAATAATCGCAAATAAAGCTGTCTGTGGAACCGTACATCCAAAATAATCTTGGTTATGTCTTTCTATCATACTAGGGGTGTCATGTACAGTAACGGCCATTAAATATTGGCAATTCTTTTTCCCTTTTGTAAAATAGGCGTATGCCACCGTCTACTGAATATAAATACCTGTTGAAAAACCTAATAAACAATCAGGTGTCCGTTGTCAGTGTCTAAAAATATTTTTTTAAGTGCCTAACTTAACTTTGGATCAAAAAGTAATAATTATTCATTATATTAAGCACGAGATTGGCCAGAAAGGGATGTGGCGGAAGAGCTTAACATCCCAAGGAGTTATTCATTTTGTTAATAATTTTACTTTACGGACACGCCGATTTTCATGAATTTTTGTTTACGGGATTTTTTTGGGGCGCTGATCACGAATCTAAAATTATTTTTTTTCGGCAACCTGTGGTTTTTGAGTTATTAGGCCTCCAAGTGGACTAATCTCAAAATGGACATTTTTCAAAATTCCTCCTTCTTGAAAGTGATTATCATCAAAATGGAACATACACTCATTGGGCACTTATATGTTAAACGAATACACTAAAATTTACAAAAGTTAATTGCTTATTTCTAGTAAAAAACACCTCAAATAAATACAGTTTTTTATATCTTTACAACTTAATTATGAATCAGGCAACCAGTTATACATCATATATCTTCTTACAACGTACAGAAAAGTGGATTCATTTGAGATAATTTTTACTTAAAATAGACAATAATTATTGTAAATTTTAGTGAATTTGTTTAATATATAAGTGCCTAATCAGTGTATGTTCCCATTTGTTGGTAATCAGTTTCAAGAAGGAAGAATTTTGGATGAGTTCACTTGGAGGCCTCATAACTCATGTATTTTCTCTGTTTCCGAAAAAAACTAATTTTAGAGGTTTCCGAAAAAAACTAATTTTAGATTCGTGATCAGCGCCCCAAAAAACCCCCGTATGCAAAATTTTATAAAAATCGGCGTGGTGTGCGTAAAGTAAAATTTTACCATAACTAATGTTTTAAGAAACCCACCATTTAAATCTGTAGTTACAGCAAAAACGAAAAGCAATTGCCCAGCATCGGTTAGAACGGAATGTGAAGAATAAGGCAAATATCCGAACTGCGCTGCCACATGGCTTAAAACCGTTTTAAGCAAATGTAAATAAAGAACAACGCATTTGATTTGCTCTAAACTTTTACTTGGAACCTCCGATTTTTTGGTAAAATATAATATTTACAAATGAAAAAGTGTTTCAGTCGTGCTACAATGGGATACTTAGATACACAGGCCTCAAGGAACACGATTTAATGAAAAATATATCCAAAAGGACAAAAGTAGTGGGCGATTTTCGGTAATGCGGAGGTATATATAGATCTACTACAGAATATCATGCTTCCTTTTGTACTGGATCGATTTCCGGACAGAAATTTTATCTTTCAGCAAGAGAAGTGCCCCGTTCATACGGCCCGGCAAGTCGATGAATGAATGGAAGAGCAGCGTATAAGGGTTTTACCGTGGCCCGCACGTAGTCCGGATTTAAATGTTATGGAAAATGTTTGGGGCTTATTAGTTAAAAAAATAAATAGGGAAAATGAGTTTTGGCCGCAAAATGTAAACGAACTTAAGGATAAAATTTTAGAGGCGTGGAATGAGTTACTAGGAAATCCGGACTACGCCCGGGCTTTGGTCTATTCGACATTCGATGCCTGGAACTCTGTCTTAGAAAAAAACGGGGATGCAAAAAAAAAATTAAGTTTGTTTAAATTTATCAAATTGTTAATTAATTTATTAATTTGTTAGTTTTTATAAAATATTTTTTTTACCTTTTGCTTTATTTATAGTAATTAAAAATAAAACAAGGTAAAAAAGAGCGATTTACAAAAAATGGCAGAAAACTTAAAATTTGACAAATTTTTCCAAGATTTAATGGTCGTCACTATACATATTTATATATATTTTTTTATAATTAGGCGATAACAAGATTAAAATATAAAGTTCCTTTAGTTTAAACGAACTGTTATGGATCCAAGATTTTAATAAATGGTTTACATTCATGCATATGATGTTATTTTAATTTTTCTTTTTTCATTAAAAAGATTAACGAAATCATTTATCATTTCTTAATTTGTATAAAGTTATGTCATTATTTAATAAGTATTTTCTTTAATAACACTAAAATCTTGGACTTCCATTGTCTTTATTTGTAAATTAACAAATAAAGACAATGGAAGTCCAAGATTTTAGTGTTATTGAAACCATAACATAGTCTAACACTGTTAAAGTATTTTCTTACTTTGTATTGGAATAGCAGTCAGCAAAAAGGCTATACCAATAAATGCAATCCATCCCATTTTAACTACCAGCAAATAGCAAATAAAACTTGCCGATATAATACCAATCCACATATCATTAAATAACCAAATTGATGATTCAAACACATGAACATCTTTGGTAATTAGAGTGACAATATTTCCTAAACTTATTTCATTCATGGCTGAAGGCGTCAGTTTTAGGGCTTTGCGATAAAGAAGCGAACAAAACGAGGTCCGAATTTTTATAGCAAATGTTTGCACAAAAATAATATAGTTGTGCCAAAAGAAGCAGTTAAAGACATTTAAGGCTACCACTACACCAGCATATATGTATGTATCAGTTTTGGTACAGGAGTCCTTGGATTTAAAGCAGGCTATCAAACTGCTCATCGCATACGGCTCCATGGCACTAAAACATCAAAATATATGGTTATAAAATTAGCATTAATATAATTAGTGTTTTTTTAAAATGTCAACTATAGTTTTCACAGAAATTTTTTAAACTAAACATAAATACTGTTAATCAGGGCCGCCGCCAGAAAAAAATGTAGAGGGGACAAAATAAAATACCACACCTTTTATTTCTAAATAATAATCATATTCATTTTAATTCCCAGGCGATATAGTAAAATTTAAGGATTTAGACGGGAATTGTTGTCTTTTAAGTAATTTTAATAAACCAGGGGGTCGACCGACCTCCCCTGACCCCCCCTGCCGGCGTCCATGCTGTTAATGCAGAAACGATCGACATTAATCATTTTTGAATGTCCTTAATAAAGTATTATATATCCAAATGCATTTATTTACCTTCTTTAAGCTGTAACAACTCTGTTTGATTGACTCTTTAATTTTGCATTGTTTAGTAGTTAATTTTTCTGTTTTGAAAATATATCGTACACTGAGAACAAAATTATAAAGAAGCAAAAAGCAATAGACATTTTCTTTAACTGTAAATTTGTCAACAGTATATTACTTATTTGAACTTACAGGTAAAATGTTAAAATATTTTTATATATTGTTATTATGTATTTGACATTTTTTTCAAAAAATCGCAAATTAAAGCATTTTATCTTTCAAAATTTTAAAAAATGTATATGAAAAGTTGCATATTTTTAAATTTTACACCCACGTACCAATTTTTAGCTCTTTAGTACAATTTTTATTTTTCCCAACTTTTTGTGGTTTTCTACTATATATTGGATTATTTGAATTTATTTAAAACCCTCTAAAATAATTTTTCACATTAAAATTAACTTTTAAATATAGTCCTGATACTTAATAATGCTGAAGCAAATAATTTTGTACAAAAATAGAAGATACCCCAATGAAATAGCATTAAACTTGATGCAAATGTGGTATAATTTTCACAAAACTGAAAAACACACTTAATTTCTGTTTATTATTAAATAGTTACATTAAAAAATCGAACAATGTTATGAAATTATTGTCAATTTAAATACTGGTAATTAACATGCTTTTTCAAAACTCTAAGTGCAATGTTAAAAACATAAACTCTTGCATTAATGATTGACCATAAGGCAACATAAGATAAGAGTGTCATGAAAACCATTAAACAAAATTAATGACGCAAAATATCTGTGACGTCAAAAAAGCAGTTGTCAAGTTGTCAAGATATTGTTTATTTGTGTTATTTTATACCCTGTACATGAAACACAAAGTTGACCTCTTATGAGATAAAGTGATTTCGGTTTAAAGCTTTAAAAGGAATTAAAAATTAAGTAAAGTAGTGATTTCGGCAAAAAATTATTAAAAATTTAGTAGCTTGGCAAAGTCGCACTTTAAGGCAAACATATTCCACTAAAAAACTAGGTCATTCCATTTAAAAAATTAATTTTTATGTGCCACGCCCTTTTGGAACACCCTGTATAAGTTAACTTATTTTTAGAAAGTAATTTCTTTATTCTCATTAACAAACCGTAAATTAAAATTTTCATTAAATTAACGATAAAGCTGCATTAGAAGACCGGAGTTTTAAATGGACACCCTGTATACCATTAGGATCTCGGAAACTATAGAAGATACGATGGCGGCAAAGTATCTCTTTTTGTGACTAGTAATAATGTTCCGGAGATATCCGCAAAATCCGAAATTTTGGAAAATCTTTTATATTTTCTTGGTCCCATTTTAAACGGGTTTTTAAAATAATTTGCATATAGTATAGTAAATAGCTCTCCTTATTCTGATTTTATCAATATTTAATATGTTATAAGTACTTAAAACCTCGTGTTTTTTGAAAAATGAAATATCTTCTTAGATGCCCTTAAATCTTTCTTTTTTTAAAGAAAACGATTTTTAGTTAAAATGGGTTATTAAATATGAAGAAAAGTAAGGTATAGTATTAAAACTTTAACACAAATTTATAGAAACAGATAAAAAGGAAATGTAGAAAACCAATTTAAAATAAATATAACGTGTTTTAGTAGGCCTGAATAAAATTACTTGTTAAAGGTATTAGTTTCCAGCTAAATAGTAAAGTAAAAACTTCAATTAGATAATTAAAAAATTTAATATACAAAGAAAATAAAAGCAAGTATTTAAGATGATAACCTTACGCCTGCCATAAACGCCGGCATCTAATTAAATTATTAACAGCCTTAGAAGTATATTTTCTTAAATTGTGCCATTATACATTCTAAAGATCTTCTACCATAGCATATTCTTGCATCCTTTATACTTTGTTTTTCAAAGTCCCCACAAAAACGTATTTAAAACAGTAAGGTCAGAGAACCTTGCTAGCCACCTAGTAGGTTCTGCATTACCTGTCTACCTATGCAGAAATCTATCATTTAAATATTCATATTTGCTTTCGTTATAATTTGCAAGGGGTAAATTATGGGGATTTTTTAAAATCATTTCTCAAAAAGTGAAGCTATTATGCATATGTGGTGGTTGCCTTTTCGAAAATACATATTTATAAATATATTTGTGTTGTTTTCGTACAGTTTTTGTTAAATTTGTTGAACAATTTTGACATATCCTTTTTTCCTTTATCTGAAAAAAAAATATTTTTTTAGAAACCCTGTACAGGAAAATCTCTTTTGACAAGTAAGACATTTAATTTTTACAGAAAACAAAAAGTATTTGCCGAAATCAAGGGCAACCAAGTATTAAATAAGGTTAAAAGCTTTTGAACTATAACATGTTTTATATTATTAAAATTAGAATAAGAAGCCAAATTTACTTACGTAAAAATCCAATATCGCGTCCATAAGAAAAAATAAAGTTGATGATGAGGGCCGAGTGACGAAACGTCGGATGTAAAATCTAAAAGCACTACCACATAGCGCAAAAAAAGTGACAAAGTAAATGTGCAATTTATTTTTAAAATACGAAAACAGAGGAAAGTTAACGAATAAAAATCTAAAGGAGTAAGTATGGGGAAGAAACGCATATTGTCTAGCGTCAACTAATTCAATCATAATAAATTATCGTATTGGTTATCACTTCAGCAATGGTAAAAGTACTGCCAGCAGCATATTCTTCCTTCAGAAAAGTGTCGAAAAAATTTCTTTCCTATTGATCGTTTCGAGGTATACAGAGTCGTTTTTTGCACCATTGACCAAATTCGCGAGAATGGCTCTGCTTTCCCATAAACAGAATCCATTTTCATTCATGGTAGGAATGGTGTGTTGAGGGTTGAGTTTTAAAAAATTAGATAATATATGTTCTTCAACCATTAAATTGGTTAATTTAAGGTTAAGGTTAAGGCCCAAGAAGCAGGGCAAGTTGCAGACCCAGGGAGATGGTCGGTAGTCATGATGGATAATTTAATAAACACCAAAACAACAAAGCCAAAGAAAAAGTAAAACCGGTATCACAATTTTATTTAGAATAATCCGACTCTTTCCATTCCAAACATCCAAAGAATAGGGTTGTCGTAGATCAGAGATTATACTTTAATATGGCGACACTTTGTGCCAGATTTTCTGATTACTTTTATCCTGTACTTTTCGGCGGATCATCCTACAACTCCCAAAACCCCGAAAAGATCAACGAAGCCATGAAATTTTTGGACACTTTTCTGTAAGACCAAAGAATAGCAATTTTACATTTTTAACAATGCATCACACGTAGGCAACAAAGTCATAATAAAGCCATAAAAATCGAGCAGGTGACGTCATTAACAGGGCACTAGGGATAATTAGAACGCGATAGAGAAACGGGAATGACCGAGAATATAACCCACCTAATGTTTATTTGCTTGTGTATTTATTTGTGGTTTTTAAGCAATAAATTGTAAAATTAAAACCAAAAAAATACGAATTTGCACAGAAAAGCAACGAACAAAATTTATATTTCGCAGAAAACTTAAAATATCCATTTATTAGCATCTGTCAATGGTATTATTTTGCGTTTACCCGACAAAATTGAGCACCCTAGGGGTATCTACCCGATGATAAATTAAATGCATTTGAGCACGCCCCGAGCTTAAAATAAAATGCAGTGATTGCCTTCGGAACGCCCCAAGCGTCTAAACAAACTTTTCCGAAAAGGGCTAGTTTTAGAAAAAGAGGCCTATTTAAAATAACTTAAAAAAAACCTCTAAAACATAAATGTTATTTTTCTTTGAGTTTTACTAAGTGATACGCTGTTGCCAGATTTATATTTAAATATAATTTAATTATTTTTTAAAAATATTTTTGGTGCCTACATTTGGCACTGCAATAAGAGGAAGGGGGCGTTAAATTACTGGTTTTAACTCTAAAACATCCCACAAGGCTTCGCCCGCATTTCCAGTTTTCCGGTCGCCGCGCCGTGGATGAATAACATTAGCAAACCGGGTTCTGCAGGCATGACTCATATATGACGTCACTGCATTTTTGATGTAAGTTTTAAAAGTGTTTAAAATAATGGAAATAACTCATATAAATTATTGTAACATATCCCTCATATAAAATATTTAAGAGTTAAGATTGTGGCGATGCAATTCTACCTCGCTAAACTAGGTAAATTTAATTTCAAACATTTTTATTTAATACCTTATATATATATATATATATATATATATATATATATATATATACAGGTCGGGAAACGAACCCACCGACCATAGGAAATTACATACTATGTTAAAGCATAGGCAATATTCTAGGTGGGGTGTGCGTTCTTCGGGCTCAGCCGTATCGCCGTCCGACGAAGGCGATAGCGCCCCGATCTCGTTCGGCTCGGATCAGTTTACCCACATCCCCAGAGAAGGTAACGAACGTTTTGAAACAAGTGGCAAAATTACGATAGGCCATTTTGGGGGAAATTTATTTGTTTTCAAAGTTTTTGTTGCCGACTGAGCGAATACTAAAACTGGTATTCGGTCATAAATAAATTAAACAAAGATTCTACAAATAAAATTAATAATAATTCTATAAAAATGAAAAATAATATTTTCCTTAAACAGTCTATTTTAATTAGAGTTCAAAATGCCACCCTTGATACGGCGGAAAGTGGGAAATCGGCGCGCTCGTTGCAGAGGGGAATTGAGGAGAGAAATAGCTAATTGTAAGGGCCTGAATACACGTATTTCCTATGGTCGGGGTTTCGTTTCCAGACCTGAATATATATATATATATATATATATATATATATATATATATATATATATATATATATATATATATATATATATATATATATATATATATATATATATATATATATATATATATATATATATATATATATATATATATATATATATATATATATATATATATATATATATACATATATATATATATATATATATATATATATATATATATATATATATATATATATATAGTCGTTAAATATTGAAAGTTGCGTATTTAGGTATTCTGAGGACTTCGAAGATATCCGGCAAAAAACGAAATTTGTCGATTTCGTTTTTGTTTTTTTCTGACGGTATTTAAAGAGATATAAAAAAACAAAAGACACTTTCTCATGGCCACTTTTTAAGCTCTACAAAACAGCGTTGAGAGATTTTCCGGACGACGTTTCGTTTTCGTTAAACCATCATCAACTTTATTTTTTTAAATACGACACTCAATTGTTTATTGCATTTTTTTAAAGCAGTTATAATCCCAATTACAATGATGTATAACACTTAATATTTTTCTGTTAAATAAACATATTTTCCATATGAGACAATAAGTTAGACAAGGAACGCACATCATTTCCTATAAAGGCGTTCCATATTTGTTAATAAATATTAGGTGTGTGTGTTTTGTAATTGTGATAATAAAGGGTTCAAAAAAATTAAATAAAAAACCTGAAAAATAAACTTGATGATGGTTTAACGAAAACAAAACGTCGTGCGGAAAATGTCTCAAAGCTGTTTTGTAGAGCTTAAAAAATGGCCATAAGAAAGTGTCTTTTGTTTTTCCATATCTCTTTAAATAACGTCAGAAAAAAATAAAAACGAAATCGTCAAATTTTAGTTTTTCGGATATCTCCGGAAGTATAAAATTTTGCAACTTTCTAAAGTTAATATATATATATATATATATATATATATATATATATATATATATATATATATATATATATATATATATATATATATATATATATATATATATATATATATATATATATATATATATACGTTACAATACATAAATATGTTGTAACGTAGATTTTCAGGATGGTGGAATGTACATTTGTTGTTGCCGGGTGTTGTTGGTTTTGTCGTCTTTGACCTGTTTTTGTTTTAAGTAAGGTTTTCCATATGGTCGGGTTGTTTGTTTAAGGGCTGTGGTAATTTTGGTAAATTCTTGTCGGTTTGTGGGGTTGGTTAGGCGTATAGATCTGTTGATAAGGGTATTGCAACTGACTGTAGCTGTGATAGATGATGCTGGGAACGTATTAAAATTGTGTGTATATTGGGTTTTGTAGACTGTAAATCAATTGTGAGATCTTCTTTTCTGGTTATGAGAAGGTCAAGGAATGGTAAACTCCTTTTTTACCCGACTTCTAGTGTAAACTGGATGCGAGGGTGGATGCTGTTCAGTTCTTATGAAAACTCCAGATTGGTTCTTTTCCCTGTGGCCATATGATGAATTATGTCATCGACGTAGCGTTCCAGAGGTGGGCTTCGTGTCGGTTCTCCTAAGGGCTTCGTTTCAAAATATTTCATATATAGGTTGGCAATGACTGGTGATAGTGAGGAACCCATAGGTGCGTCATCCATTTGTCGTAGTATTTGTCATCGTAGGAAAATACGTGTTCTTAAGGCAGTGTTCGGATGAGTTCGATGACGTGGTGTGAAAAATCTTCATTCATGGCAATCTGGTCTAAGGCCTCATCGACAGGTATGCTTGGATAGAGAATTTAATATCCAGACTGGCAAGGATGTCATTTTCTTCTAGTTTAATTTCCGTGGTGCTGACTTAGGTGGTCCGAGTTTTTAGAAATGAGTCTGCAGTTTCACTCGCTGTTTATTTAGGGCCCGATTTCGGTTGTTGGGTGGTAATCAACTGCACTTACTATGGATCTTATCGGTGCTCCTTGTTTATGTATCTTTGGTAGACCGTATAGTTTGGGACATCTGCTGGGCTTCTCTTGGAATGACGCGTTTTCCGTTTCAATGTCATTAGTTTGCCTTCTTGATCTTGTCTTTGGTAGTTTTCGAGATAAGTTGTTGGATCCCTAGCAACTTGTTTTATATGTTGTCCTGAAGATTTCTGCCATCTTGTTTTTAGTCTTCTGGTTCATAATACTGTTATGTTCCCTTTATCTGCTGGAAGTATGGTGATGGTCTGATTGTTTTTGAGGTTGTTCAGGGCTTCTATTCCGATCTTTTATATTGGGTCTTGGTGGTTTACTAGTTCTGAGGACACGGGCTACCTCTTCTTATTATTTCGGCTTCTTGTTCCGATTTTTGGTGTAGTGTTGCTTCGATGTTGGAAATAATATTCTCATTTGGTATATTCTTTGGAGTGATTGCATAGTTAAAACCCTTACTTAGGATTCGTTTTTCATCTTCGGACAGTTGGTAGCTTGAAATGTTATGCACTACCTTATCGATGTCTATTGGTTTCGATTGTGGATGTGTCTTGTGTTGTAGTTGGGTAAATTTCTTCTTTTGCTTCTCGGTTTTTTGGTCTGTGTCGGTTTCTCTTCTCCATGATGAAGTTTTGTCGACGGTGTCCGAGAGTAGTGGGTGGAGTTGCATACTTAATTGTGAATGTAGCTCGTAGACGATTTTCTCCGTTTCTGCAAGTTGTCTTCGTTTTTCTCGCATCTGTTCTCACAGGGGAGCTTTGCTGGTTTTTCTTAAGATTGATTCTGTTTTTTTAGTTTTCAGGTGATATGACAATTTTGTGCAGGTTGGAAGTATGTTGTTATCTCGACATCTCATTAGAAAAGTAATATCGCAACGTAGAGTTGATACTTTGGACCTTAAAGTTTCGAAGCGTCTGGTGTTTTTGAAAGTCTCCTCCCCGTGGAGGTGTTCAATGTTGTAACGTAGATTTTCAAGGATGGTGGAATGTACATTTGTAATTTTCCGGTTTGCAATCCGTTTGTCAGTAGATGAATTTTCACGACGTTTCGCCAACATCTCAGTTGGCATTTTCAAGTGATGCTTCCTGGGTGGCTGCTCGACTTGGAATGAGTGCTTTGGTCCTTAAGATGTCCTTTTATCCAAGATACAACCTACGCAGCCTTATAAATATATATATATATATATATATAATATATATATATATATATATATATATATATATATATATATATATATATATATATATATATATATATATATATATATATATATATATATATATATATATATATATATATATATATATATATATATATATATTATTTATTATTATGGTATATGTACCTAAGTAAATAATTACAAAATCAAACTATGACGGGTTGGTCATTTTGCCAGTATATTTGTGTTTAGCGGGTGAAAAAACATTTAAAGCACATTTTTTTATACGGGTTTCTAAACTTGTAGTATTAGTTTTAAAAGCTTATACATAATTGTTAGTAATTATTTTTTTACTTACATGGTAAATAATTTATGTGATAACAATATTAGACCAATAAAAAAGTATTTTAGACCAAATCGAGACAAAACTAATCGAGCAAACGACGGTTTCTTCCTTAAGTGCTCGTTTTTCCATCGATTTTCTAGTTTATTTCCACACTTGTCTGAATTTAATGTTTTTAAAACTTCGTAAAGATCATCCTCTTCCAAGTCGCTTTTAAGAGCTTTCCTAAATAATTTTCCGGTATACCTGTAACATAATAAAATACTTTATAAAAAAGTAGGCATTTTTCCCAAATCTACTTTGAAACTTTATTGAAAATTACACTTAAAAATAAAATGTATATAAAAAAAATAATTTAACCAGATTTGGGCTCGGTATATCCAGTCCTGGCAAGGGTCTTGTTGCTTATTATATAAATAAATTTTTAATTGGTAAAGAAGCTGTTTAAATAATGTTTGTATATTTAAAGAAATAACAAGCTCCGTTTTTGTATCAGAATGTTGGTAAAGTCCATATTTAAAGAAAAAAAGAATAACTTATCATGTCTTATTGTTATCTTATTGTGTGCTAGATCGCTGGTTGATCGGCACTGCACAGGTAAGACAATTAAAATATTCTCCGATAGTCAAGCAGCTCTTAAGGCTCTTGAATCCAGCCGGTGCAATTGGAAAACCGTCTGGAATTGCAAGGATGCGCTGACCAATCTGGGTCAAAACAATAAGGTTTCACTACTGTGGATTCCTGGACACACCGGCCTTAGAGGGTAATGAATCCGCAGACCTCCTAGCCAAAAGGGGGGCGGAGACAAAATTCACAGGGCCGAAACCGGTCATCGGTATACCTTATGGAACACAAAGAGAAAATCTTCGGTACTGGGTCTCAGACACTCGAAGGCCTTGATAAGCCCACCGAACCAACAATGTACTGTCAAACTACTGGAGCAATTAAGAGTACACCTTAAATCTCTAGTGGGACTGTACACGGGATACTGCAGATTGAAATACCACATGCACAAGATCGGCCTAGCGGAAGACGCCCAAATCCGCATGTGCATGGAGGGGGATGAATCGGCAGAACACATGCTGTGTTCGTGCCCAGCAATGGCACGACTAAGGTTCGCAATCCTCGTCAATGACACCTTGTTACCGGGGGAGGTGAAAGATCTCTCTCCCAACAAGATCATCAGATTTATTAGGAGTCTGGACCTGGTGGGAGAAATATAAAAGGGTGTGAGTCACAATAGACCGATCGGTCGCTGTGGAAGGGTGTTATACACACTCACTTTAAACCTACCTACCTACCTAACTATTGTTATCTTTATGCACTTCTTAAACAGAACAGACAGAGGAGTTAAATGTAGGGAATTACTCCACTTATAAATAGGTAATTTTAAAAAATTAAATCGACTTAAAAATAATTTAAAATTATGAAATACTCGTAATATATTTTATACATGGGCTAATTTATTCACAAAAAAACAAAATCAAAAGTAGGTACAAAATAAGTATGAGGCCTAAATTTTTTTTTAGATTGGTGCCTGCAGAGCCATCCAATATAACAACTTATCAGAATTAAAACAAAATATCCGATTTAAAATTAAGGAAAGAAGACATTTAACTTAACAAATTTAAATATTTTTATATATTTGGTGACTATTTTTTTAGTGCTGAAATCGACCTCAAAAAAATTGTAGGCCCCTAATTTGTTTCGTACCTATTTTTGATTTTGTTTCTTTGTGGATTAATTAGTCTATTTACAAAAATAAAATATTATTTTATAATTTTAATTTTTTTTAAGTCAATTTAATTTTTAAATTACCTTTTTATTTTGTAGTATTTAGTTTTAAGTAAGCACTAGAATATTTGAATATTTGAATAAGAAAGTGATAGTTTTTTAAAAATATTTAAAGATTTTGTTAAATATTTTCTTACATGCACTAGAATTTGACCAAGGCTTTAAGATGTTTTCCTTTTGACACCACATCCATAGCTCGTATAAATAAGCCAGGCCATTTCACTTACAAGTATTAGTCGACTAGCTTTTCGCCCGCGTAAACTACACGATTTTGGCAATTTTTTTTTCCCGCGGGATATTGCCTCTCCCCTGCATCACCATTGGGTTACATCACATTACCACAGCTTACTACAACAACAGTAAGCTGTGACATTACGCTTTCCTCGCTTCCATGGATTCTAAAGACCAGGATCTCTATCTCTATGTTTTAAAAATGGCCCTTAAGTTGCAATAAATTAAGATGGCGCTGGTAATCCCAAGACCCGCTTTAAGCCAATAACCTCGTTGTTTTAAACTTCACTTTATATATTGACAATATTTATATATGACAATATTTAATGTTTTGTCATTCTCAAAAGGAATTTAATTACTGTTTAATCCGCCTTGCTCTGGTTAGTCATTTTGCAAAACGCCTGAAAATAGCCTAGCTCGTTGCAGAAATCTATTGAATTGTTCAAATCGCCGGCATTTTACAAAACACCTAGTCTATTTGCAAAAAGCCGGATTATTAAATAGGCCTCCGACACATATATTGGCATTACCGTTGTGAAAATTACTTAATCTATCATTTAAACGAGCTAAATATCCAGAGTGTTGGAAAGCTGCCCAATATTTGAAAATGGATAGAAAACGGACATACTGAGCTACAGGCCTGTTTCTCTCATTTGCGGATTTTTCAAAGCTCTTTGAAATGTTGCTGTTCAAACATATTTTTGGAGTGTTTAGAAGACAGTTGTCTCCGCGCCAGCATGGCTTTGTGAGGGGTGGGTCAACTACCACCAACTTGGTGTGTTTTAGTCATTATACAACAACAATTATTGACAGGGGGCCAGGTTGATGTGGTGTTTACCGGCTTTTTAAAGGCTTTTGACAAGATTAATCACTATATTCTCTAAATAAACTCTGTGAAGTTGGATTTGTAAATGAATTTTTATTGTTTATTAGAAGTTACCTAGGGAATAAAACTCAGTATGAACAGTACAATGGTTTCGGGTTGACTCTTTTACAGCTTCATCGAGGGTACCTCAGGGTTCCAACTTGGGACCCTTATTGTTTCTCATTTTCATAAATTACATTTTTAATGTCATTGAAGTAGAACATCAAATATTTGCTGATCACCTGAAGCTTATACTCGCATTAAAACTACATAGGATTGTGAGAGATTGCAAGGGAGTTTAAGGGCAGTACAGACCTGGTTGCCAACAATAATTGTGTTCTTCTTAATGCCAGGAAGGGCTTAGTAATGACTTTTACCAAAAGGGTAAACACTGCTCATTACAATTATTATATTGGTGAAACTGAATTGACAAGAGTAAATAGTACAAGAGACTTGAGCGTTGTTTTGAATTTAAAATTATATTTTGATTTGCATGTTAATAAGGTTGTCTCTGAATCTTTACAAATGTTGAGCCTAATTTATAAAAACTGTCAATCTTTTAATAATATAGATACTTTAAAAACTTTATTTTTTATTGGTTAGGGCTAAACTTGAATATGCATCAATAATTTGGTTACCATATTATGGTAAACATGTGAGAGCAATGGAACAAGTCCAAAAAAAGTTTTTAAAATATTTGATTTTAAAAAAGGAAGGTACTTATCCACAGAGGGGATAGATGATGGCCTACTGCAACGCAGAGTTAGTATCGAAAGCTTAGAGAAAAGAAGAAATCTTCATAGTGCTGTTTTTTTTTATAAGTTGATTAATGGAGCCACTGTCCGCCCAACTCTGTTGGGTGAAATTAACTTTGCGGTCCCGAGGATCGCAAGTAGAAACAGTAGATATTTCTATTTGCCATCTCCCCGTACTAATGTATTATACATGTCACCAATACAATCGAAAATGTTCGAAAGCCTTTTCGTTGTTTTTCATGAATTCTTGACATCTTTATTAAACAGATTTTAGGGCATTTATAAAGTGTAACGGTTCTATTTCTGCAAAGGCCTTATGAATTCTTTGATCAAGTTGTTGTTGGCTTAAGATAACTTTTTATAAACTTAATATATCACTTGGGTAGCTTTAAAGACCAGGTCTTTTGGTCTATCCCACTGGAAAAAATCTAAATGTAAGATCCGGCCAGGGAATACACTTTTTCTTCCAATTACTGGTTTCAAATATTATGCTCGTCTAAATGGTAAATGCTGGTGTACGTTTCGGTCATAATGCGCCGGACAACCATTACGCTGGAACTACATGTTCCTTCTTGTTTCCAAGGAGACGACTTCCAAAAATATTGGAAGAAGAACGTTTAGAAATGGCAAAAACAGTTCTATGTTAAGAGTTTCGTCCCGTCCTTCTACGATTCCGCACCATAGGTTTAAACTCCAGCAATTTTGATGTTCAAGTTCCCGCATCCAATGTGGATTTGTTTAGACCATTAATGCATATTATACTTTACACCTTCTGAGCTACTAAAGATGATCATCATGAGATCATCTATCTATAAGATCAGTGATAGAAAATTTGGATTTTCCCGAAAATTATTTAATAGCCAGTGTCAATGGTTCAGTCTTCTATCATAGTCAGTATCTTTAAATGCCTCATTTAAAATAATAAGTTAGGGATGCATTTTATTCCTTTGAAGATTCGTGTAGACAATTATTTTTGGGACACTCAGGTCGTTGATTTTTTGCAGCTTAATATTTTCTTTGATACGTGTTGTCTGAATTCTTAGAGGAACTTAAATGGGCTACACGTTACCAGTCTCCCGTAAAACACTTCTCGAGAAAAGTAAACAAATTTTGGCGACATACCGCGTTGAAAATTGTTAGGACAGTTAACATACCGGTTTGTTTTGGCGAGAAGCGGTAACGTAGGGGAAGGTGTTATAACGTTAGTATCTACGTCATTATTTTGTACCCAGTATCCACCGCTATCGCCACTAGTCGAGAGGAGCGTTAATAATGGTTATGTCAAGTGTCAAATTAAAATAATGGAGGATTCGCGGCTTTTCTATTGTTGTGGTTCTTGTAATGTTTTTCTTTGCTATGGTTAATTAAGGACTTAGCTAATATCTTATTAAATGGAAAATTTGGATTTAAACTTAAAAGTGTATTAAACGATTAGAATGTAAGTTTACCCGTGACATATGTAAACCGTTTCGTTTATGCGAGGATAGGCGTATTAAGCACGGTTAGAATGGTAGGGGAAAGAACTGCTATCAACCAGTAGTTAAAAACGATATGTCGCGAAAAAATCCTTAGTCTCTTCCTTGTGGATATTGCATTGAGACTGTCGCGCCGCAGTTGCAGCAATTTCTAAACATTTAAAATAAATACATATCATACGCTTCCGCGTTAGTAAATATTTTTCAAAAACAAAAATGGATAAAAAAGTAAATCTAAGCCGCGTAATCTAATAATCAAAAATAACTTTTGACAGTTATTAACTTCGTAATATTTTCAATTTGGTAGTTACTATGTCTATATAATTTATTTTTTTCGCCAAGGTATCTTGTTTCTATCGAGAAACTCAAATTTTTACATTTTCTTCTATAAATCGAGAACGGATATTGATATTGCTATGCGATTTTCACTAAAATTTAGCAAATTCTATAGTGGCTATATATCAGTCAAGAAAATACACCGATCTATTTAACTTTTTTCCAAAAATGAAAAGTATATAATTGCCGCAGATAACGCCTCTAGTTATGTGTTTTAAACTAAACGGCTTAAAAAATTATTTTAAAAGTAATAATTTGCTCTTTTAAATAAGACCAAAAATGTTGAAATTAGGTAAATTATCCAGAAGATATAAATATGTAAATATTGAACAATGCATTGGCCTTCACCTTCCTTATTATGGCAGATACGAAAAAATATGACAAAGCAAAATAATGCGGTATTATCCATGCTATTAAATGAAATTTTCAAAGTTATAGCTTATCCAAGATTGTATCTTTCTCCATAGCAGTTACACACAAAATTATGAACTTTAAAATAATTTGCAAACATTTCTCTTTCCCACTTTAATTATATAAAAATTTTTCCTAAACCTCTGAACCATACCATTGTTAAGATACAGCCGCTTTGTAACCTTATCCGGTCACCTTGTACAGGGTGGCGCCTTTTCGATGGATTTCCACAGTTTTGAGAAAACTACAAACTACAGAGAGAGCAAATCTGATGGCACATATTTGAGTTTCTAAACAACTGCAACAATGAAAACAGATCGCGGCTAACTTGATTCGTCTCGGAGGTAGGGTGTTTTTCAATTTTTAACGATTTTATCACACCCTTTTATCTTGGTTGTTAGTAAAGATAGAAAAAAGACCAGTTTATGTAGAATTTTATGCAAAACCCAGTGGCGTTCTCATTTTTTTATCTGTTACAGTTTTAAAGATTTAACGCAAATCTGTCTTTTTCTTAAATTCTCTATTTATTTTAAAACATAATTACTAGTCCAGTAAATAAATCTGTACAGTTTTTCCTTGTGGCGCAATTTTTAGGTCTTCGAGGTTACTTTTAAGTGAAAAAAAGTTTATCGAAAAATTAACAGAGCTGAAAATGATCCCTCAAGACCCGAAAAATGGGTTTCACGCTAATATCTGCCAAAGTATGCGAATTGAAAAATTTTTGTTTGGACAAAAAATTAAATTAGTCTTGTAATGTACAAAAATGGTTCTTATAATTTTTTTCAAAAAATCGACAGTTTTTAAGATAACGGGACCAAGGAAGTTTAAAGGTGTATGGAAGCCCAATGCTATGGCCCATTCAATCAAAAAATGTCCAGCCCAGTATGAAAATAACTGTCAGAGTTGGCCCCGCCGATTCTGCGCAATAACAAAATTCCACGAAATAATTTAATGTGTTGCCTACTTACACACTGATAAATCAGTGTGTAGTTAGGCAACACCTTATACTTTTATGAAAGTCGGAGTAGGAGGGTGTGATTATATTTTGTGGTTGCAGAAGTTTTTTGGATTGATAAAAACCTTCTTATTTTAGTGACTAGTATTTACTAAATTGTGAATATAATTTTGTGTTTATTGTTTGTTACTTTCGTAACAAAATTACTAGAGGTTATATGGTTTTGTCTTGCAAATCCAAGGGCAACATACCCGGCATTTTTTACTTTAGGTAAGTATTTCTTATACTTAAATTAGGTGCTTCTTATGAGACGTAACGTTAGGTAACCGCATAAATAATAATATATTAATATTATGAATAATATAAAATGAAAATTTCATAGGAAATAGCAGTGAGAAAAGTAAGGCAATCTTAACTATCTTTTAGATGATTTCCACAATGTTTGTGTATTTCTGTGGTTTATTAAAAAGAAATAAGGTTTACATTTAGGTACTTTTATTTCATTTAATAATTTAGTGCATTCTTTTAAAGGATCAAAATTATTAATTACTGGGCAGACCAGGCAAATTTTAATATATACAGGTCCAACTAATTGAATAAAAGAAAGTACAATTTTATGTTAAAGTTATTCCTTTTTGCTTTTTCGTATTTCTTTAAAAAGAAATTAGATTTTTGGTTTCTTAAACTTACATTATCAACTTTTTAAGCTCGACATACTGTAGACACATAATATTTAACGGTTACTGTTACAATGGATACCTAGGTACCAAAGGTTACTAAATATTTTTAACCACTGTTATTCTGTCTCATGAATGTTTGTTATTAGTGAAAAGTATATTCCTAAAAAGCAGTTATAAAAATTTTCACTTTTTAATGTACAACCAGAATCTTAGGATTAGATTAAACTCATTTACATTATCTTGCCCTTCTTTTATCACGAAATTGGTGATTAGTACATGAAACTAACATACAATGTTTGAAATTCTTTTAAAAAATCGTGTTTTATTTATTTACAAAGATTTTTGGTAAAAATACAAAACTCCCAAAAATATCGACGATTTAAAAATTGACGCCATCTATTCCTTCTATATTCTATCAGATGATATAAAATCCAATATTCCACAATAATTTTAAATATTCTATGGTAGTATCGTTTAATAACCAACAATTTTGTGCAAAAAATTAAAAAAAAACAGTGAATGCTTGAATTTGACATTTGATGATGTCAACTTTATAAATAGTAACAAAGAATTATAGAAGTCCGGCTCTGACCTACTATTCATTGCGCAAACTCCGCGTGGTCAATCCCCCTATTCCCGCTGCCCTGCACGCCTGGACAATTTTGTTCTACAGTATTGGGCTTCCATACACCTTTAAACTTCCTTGAACGGGACTCAAAAGTCCCCTCATTTCAGCTGCCGCTTTACCGCTAGAATGCCGCTATTTTCACGGATTCACTTATAAGCGGGCGGACAAATTGTTCCATTACTCGGGCAATAATGTATATTTTTCAGTCATTCAAAGTTTATCGGAATGGGAAAACCCGTACCTATCATTGTATATTAGTTTGAGCTCATTCTGGTTTTTCTAGAATATTAATAAAGCGGTCAAAGTTTTTTTTCACAATATTTTGAAAATATCTCATTAATTTTTGATATTTAAAAAAAATGGTTTGACTTAGCAAGTGTTTAATGGTCCCAGAAAATTTCCTTCACCATCTTCCTTGCTTTTTAATAAAAAATTGTTTTGCCCATCTGCATCTGCGCAAAAAATGGTAAGGACCATTTTTGTAGATTTTGAGGTGATCTTTATTTTTTGTCCCAACAAAAATTTTCTAATTCGCATATTTTGGCATATATTCGCGGAAAACTCATTTTTGGGACTTTGGGGGGCATTTTCAGCGGGTTCTCACGTCGGAATTGTGATGAACTTTTTCTCGCTCGAAAGCATCCACGAAGACCTAAGAATTGCGCCACAAATGAAAACTGTACAGATTTATTTACAGCTTTGGGTACTTTCAGGTCTTCAGTTACTAGGCTAACATTAATATTGTTTATATTAGCGAAATACATTTGTAAAGCATTTGCTCTTTTTTCTGCTCTTAATATATTTAATAATATATTATTTCAGAGTTTCAAACTAAATTTTATTTAATTTGGTTTATTGGTCCACTTTATATATATTTTTTAAATTTATGAAAAAAACATCAAGAACCTGAACATTGTGTTTAAATTTTGCA
This sequence comes from Listronotus oregonensis, assembly GCA_019359885.1. Taxonomy (NCBI): domain Eukaryota; kingdom Metazoa; phylum Arthropoda; class Insecta; order Coleoptera; family Curculionidae; genus Listronotus; species Listronotus oregonensis. Next base: position 246,929 of record JAHBCN010000106.1, on the reverse strand, counting down.
TTGATTGTATAAAATTTTATTTTTTATTACTATTTTTTTTAATAATTAATTTTTAATATTTTATTATTTATTGATTATTTATTTATTTATTCTTAAATATTTTTTTAAACGATTCCAAGGCAAAAAAGCTATTATCTAGCCTTTTAAAAGTATTAATGCTTGGTTGACTACTTTCTATATATCTAACGAAATACATTTGTAAAGCATTTGATTTTTTTGCCGCTCTTAATTATTATAATAATTATTAATATTATATAATTACAGAGTTTTTAAACTCCATTTTGTTCAGATTAAAGTTTAAGCATACCAAAACCTGGCAGTATGTAATTCTTATTTCTTGCTTAAATATTATACAAAATATTGCAACGATCATTTGTTTTTAAGCCAACTTGCATTCTACAACAAAATGCGTGTTTAGTTAATTGAAATTAGGAATAAATAAAGAAGGGTCAATTAGCTAAGAATTTAAATATAATAAATTATATTTTTATAAAACTAATCTAAGGATTGATGAGTTTATTGCAGATATTAAATACTTAATTTTATACAAGGTGTGCAAAATCATTTTTTTAAAATTATCTTTCTTTGGAAATAAATATAAAGTGTGAAAAGGCACCACCCTATTCATTGTAAATATGTAGCTCCCGGTTTTGCAAAGAAAAATAAAATAAAAATAAGCAACCCACGTTAAACTGTTCCAGTCCCGTCTGGTTGGTTCTTGTTAGTAATTATATGAAAATAATAAATATAACACTGATGAAAGTTGAAATGGTATATTTTATTTCGATGTTTAAAATATAACAAAAAAAATAAATTATGATAATTTTTTTTTTTGTATAATAGACATATTATACAGGGTGTAAAAAGTATGATGCTTACGATTTTAATGGGCCATAGTGGAGCTTAAAACAAGTCAAAAGTTTATATGACATATGTGTCAAAACTTGACAAATTTTTCTCTCAACGATGTCAAAGTTTGAACTTTGAAAGCAATTATTTCTGAAAAGCTTGAAAACTAGAAACTTTTGTCTTAATTGCTTATCGGTAAATTCATTTTCTAATAAAATAAACTAAGTTTTAAATGTTTTAATCAACAAATAAAAAAATAACAATTAGCAACAGAGCTACCCAAAAGCCTTGTGCGTGAAGTAAAGTCAGTTGTACATTGTGCTCATCGGCTCGGCAGCGATATTTTTGTTTGTTTTTAAATCGGGAAGATATGCCAATATGTTTAAAATTAAAGAGAATCCTAGTACAAGTGTACCAAAGAGTTTTAAAAACGAAATGTGTGCAACCGAAAATCTTATTTTTTAAGCAAAATAAAAAAGTGCTGTTTTAAAACATTATAATTTGTGTTCCTAAAATGAATTTTAAGCCTTATCTTGTGGCAAGTATAATTATTTTTTAATTACGAAAAAAAAAACAAAAAATAAATAATTGTTTTTTACTTAAATTTACTTTTAAATTAAATATCAAAATAAATTGCAAGCGGTCATTTTTATTATTTGTTTGTAAATAAACATCTCCTTAAAAAAAGTGTAAATTTGCAAAACCTTGCAAAAAACGTTCGACGTTCGACTCGCTGCGACGAAGCGGGCACGATGTTGCCAACTTTTTTAAATTTTAAAAGGCCATATTTCAAAAATAATTAACTTTTGACCAATATGTTCTTGGCTTTTTCGACCAATTTTGAGCTCTTATATCCTCCATTTAAATCGTGAGCATCATACTTTTTACACCCTGTATATTTATTTATATTATTTTTTTAATGCCTATGCATCGGAACAAAAATAAAAAGTACATCGCATTAAAAAAAGTGGTAAAATGTATAAAAAATTATCTAAATATTACATTAAAGCGTAAAAAAAGCAAACACTTTTATTTTTTTTATGTAAGTTTGTGTATTGAAAAAATGCTGCCTCTGCCGGCATAATAAAATTCAGTTTTTGCATTTTATCTTGGGTCCTTGGATGGTGCATTGTGACGTCATAAGCCTTTTAAATACCTAGATGTTGTTTTGGCGTGGATATTAAATTTTTGAATTTAAAATGCCCATTGCCCTATTCTAAGTTTTGTTTAAAAAGATAGTTGTCAGAAGTAATATTTAGGTAAAAAAGTTATTTTTGGCCAATTAAAAAATATGTGCAAAGGGCCTATTGAAATTTACGACTAGGATTTAGATAACCTTAAAAGATTGTGTGGGTATTAATTTTTCATAAATATCAATATTAATAAATCACATTTTAAAAGATTAATAAAGAAAAAATATATTGTATTACATTCAATTAACATACTTTCTCGATAATAATTTTAATTAATCTTCACTTTTCAAGTAATATATAATAACAAATAATTTATTAACAGTAAGAGTTAACAACAATATAATGCATTTTAATTTTTATGTCGAATCCAGTACGTACTTATTTTTTTATGTTACAGTTTTAAAGATATAACGCAAATCTGTTTTTTTTTCTTCTATTCTATTCTATTTAAAACAAAATTACTCCTATGTTAAATTATAATTTATAGAAAATATTTGTTCGAAATGAAGCGCTTTTTTAAAAATCGTATGCTTGTTAAAAAAAATACACCTTCTGTTAGGAATAATACATGTAAAAAACATTATACAAGTTAATAATTGCATCCATTAAAAATAAAAATACTGTCAAAAATATTGCGCATGTCAAAAAATGCATAAGCCAAAATTACCACTTGACAAAAATACAACCATTATGCCAAAGGTATTATGCACTTTAAATTCAGGATATTTAATAATAAAACTTTTTTTATTTTAGTTTGACATAAACTTTTTGCAAAGCACATAATAGTGACAAAAAAAATCACATTACCATAATAAATATATGACTTAACTTAGAACTACAAATAAAATATCTTTTTTAAAATGTGATCCTTAAAAAATTATTACGATGTAACATGACTACATAAATGCCTTAGATTAGGAAAGAAGTTTTACAGTTTTAGGAGTTTAACCACCCAAACCTCTCTAAAGATTAAAAAAATTTTCTTGTATAACCACTTTGATAGAAAATGACTAACCTAAAGAAAAATAAACCTTTTTTTTGGAACTTTGAACTCTTTAAATAAAAAGTATTTGCTTTAACTGTAGATTTAAAACCACAAATTGATTTCGGTCGAGTCAAAGTATTTGTTAAAATACTTGACAAGAAGTTACTTTCTCTAACAATAACCACTGGTAGGCCAACCAATAGAGCAAAAAATGTGCTTATTTTTACACTTAAATTTAACCGGAAACAGCCTGTGCCACCTATTGAAACATGGTAAATAGATGAAAACCCCGGGTTTGTCCCCAGCGAATTTGTTTAATTGTTAAACAATAAAAACGGTAAAAAAGATTTTTTTTTTAGTTTTTCGCTTAAATAGGACTATTTTAGAGAATTTAAAAACCTACAAAACGGATTTTTATAGAGCTTTTTCCCAGCATTTCCATTATATCTCCGCTCGGTTTAAAGGTTTTAAAGAGTAATTTTTCGAAAAATGATAGCTAACAATATCTAGTTTCACTACGCAGAGGATGATTTCTGTCGAAAAAAACCGAGGTTTTTATTAATTTATCATATTTTAACAGATGGCACCGGTTGTTTTCGGTTAAATTTAAGTGTGCGAAAAAATCTCTATTGATTGGCCTATGGCTTAAATTCGCAATAGTTGTGATGATATTAAAAACATATTTGGGTTAATGTAAACTATGCTTTTATTAAGCTTTGTAATACCTTTAGCTTTTATAGGGGCAAATATAAATTTAAAAACCTGTATGTAGTTAAAATAACACAAAAATTGGGTAAATCCATCTAATTATTAGATCTTATTTTCCGAAGCATAGAAGTTAGAATTTATATTTATATTTTTTAGAAATTAAAATCAATTTGCTGCCAACTACCATATTTTTTATAACCTTTGTATGTTAACCAACTTTATTTTACTTACATAAAAGTCAATGAAGAAAATATATTAGCTTTTTCCTTTGGATTTTGTTTTCGCACTTCTCTTCCATTGTAATCCATCTTTCTCTGTTATTTAACTAGCCACTTTATCACTGTTCACTACCAATAACTTTATTATAAACTTATGGCATAAAACCAAACACTTTAAAAATATACTTTTCGTTTGATAATGAAAAGAAAAAGATGTTCTTTATTAAGACTCAAGCATATTTTACGAATTTACCTTAACCATGGAGCTATTCACAAAAGGAAACATTAAATTTGTGGGCGCAAGGTTTTTATTAAGTCTTTTTAAACTTTACGTCAAACTGTTAGTTTTGTAATTTGTAAAGAGATTATAGTACGTAATAGACATTTAAATCCTAAAAGCTTCTGTTTTTGTGTCTTAGCGAAAGATTACATAGTAAACATTAACTCTTGCTATGTCAATCGAAGATATGTAAATGTTAATTAAATATACAATACAATGATATTATTATAAGAAAGTTAAAAAATAATAGATACCTTGTTCATATTTACTGTGCTATGAGATACAGGGTTTTCATTATAATTTGTCGCATTTGATCATTTTATTTTAGGTTTATATTACCCGTATACCAAATCTATTTTACAAATTTTTACCAACATGAAAATAAGTCACAACAAGAGGATACTTTTAAAAGTCAATTGCTTTTTTACTATAAATTTTTCTATGTTATTAGCACACCCCGTTATTCTCCCTTACAAAGACATTATTTGGCAACATTGCTGTGTCAAATACTAGGTATGTAACCTAAAAATATTATGACAAGTTCCCATAAACTTTTTTTCCATGACCCTCCCTTACGGAGATACAGGTACCTAACGGACGCCGTTTTTGTTTAAATAACTTTTTAAATACTAGGCGTAATTTAATATTTTTTTAATATGATGGTTACTAGATAAGTCTTCCTAAAATGAACTCATTAAATCATATTTGACTTATTTAGTTTGCCAGGGGCGGACTATTTCTGACACAAAAATAGCAATTTTTTTAACACCTTGTATGATAAAAGCTCAACAATATAATTTTTGGATAGCTTTAACCTTAAACTAAAAAAAAGGTGTTCTTGATTGACATCGATTAAATCAACTGTTTACAAAAATAAAATATCATGGTTGGTATTTTTTTACATTATACAGGGTGTTTTCCAATTTTACGTCAATATTTAGGGAAACAATTTTTGGGTCTATTTTAAAAAGAAAACTTCATATGAACGTATATTCTAAACGTCTTAACTTTTGAGATACAGCGTGGTAAAATTTTCAAAAATAAATCGTTTATTATTAATATCTATAATACAACTTTAGATAGTTTAATGAAATTTTGCATAAATGTATCAAGAAGCATTTTTAGTGTACCACATTTTTTTAATTTCCACCAGTGGCGTTCGTAGAGAATTTGACCTGCCTATTTTGGCAAATAAAAAAAATGTGGTACACTAAAAAATTATTCATGATACATAGTACATGTATGCCAAATTTCATTAAAATATCAAAAGTGGTATTACAGATGATTTATTTTTGAAAATTCTACCACGCTGTATCTCAAAAGCTAAGACGTTTAGGACATACGTTTATATGAAGTTTTCTTTTTAAAATGGACCCAAAAATTGCCTCCTTAAATATTCACGTACAATTAGAAAACACCCTGTATAATGTAAAAAAATTACCAACCATGATATTTTATTTCTCGTAAACAGTTAATTTTATTGAGGTCACTCAAGAATAACATTTTTTTTAGTTTAAGGTTAAAGATATTAAAAAAAAAAAAATGTTGAGCCTTTATCATACAGGCTGTTAAAAAATTGCTATTATTCTGTCAGAGCTGGCCATCCCTTGCAAACTAATAAGCCAAATATATTTAACGGGTTCATTTTAAAAAGACTCATCTTGTAACCATCATATTAAAAAATATATTAAATTACGCCTAGTATTTTAAAAGTAATTAAAAAAAAAACGATTTCCAGAGGAGTACGTTATGTACCTGTATCTCCATGGAGAAGGCTCGTAAAAAAAAAGTTTATGGGAAATAATTATAATATGTTTGCACCCTGTATAATCAGACATTTAAAAAAAATGTGGTGACGAAAATGTAATATTGTTTTCAAAAAAATAAATCTCTTCTTTGGTGTGTTGTTTTAGATGATAGCATTATTGTTTTATCCAAATTGGTACAATTTCCAAGTTTGGTTCAATGGACGTATTGCATATTTTTTACTGTTTATGTTAGTGCAAATATATTTATTATTTTTAAGTTATTGTGCCACTTGTTAAAAACAAAAAAAATGTTAATATAAAGAATTTCTAGAAATATATAAGTAAGGTTATTTTTACATTTACAAAATAATATTATTATTTTTTGTAGCTCAAAAAACTTTTGTCTTATTACTTACTGTTAAATAATATTTAATAAAATACTGACCTAGATTTTGTATTTATAATTTTTCTAAAAGCGCCTTAGCTTTACAAACAACAAACATTTAAATTAAAATTAATAAGATAATTTTTAAAAAACAAAACAGAATAAAGGATGAAGAGAGATATTACGTTTCTCTGACTCATTAATTCTCATTTTTTGATTAGATACAATGTATGTCCTAATTTGTATTGTAAAATGCGCTTACAAAATAAAATTTATAGTTATTAGTTGAAAATTTTTAATGTTGAAAAAATGTGTCAATGACACAGAAATATTATAAAATAGTGCTTTTTTTCTTTTTCAAGTAATAAGTTTTTTAATTATGTGTTAAACTAGTCCGGAATATTTTATTTTTTGTGTCAACGAGACAACTAGTTAGAACCACTTATATTCTGTAATTTAACCAAATATAATTGTGCCGGAAGTAACGATAGTAGTGGCAAGGGCTGATCTAGGAGACATTATCTGTCATAGGATTTTTTTTGTGCAAAAATAAAATTGACGACGGCTTGATTAAAAAAGTACACGTCGTATATTTTCACTACTATATGGAAACAGGATATTTATTAGATTTTAAGTTGCAGTACCCAACCCATCTTTAATACACTATTACAAATAATAAATTAAAAAAAAACGCCCTAATAGAAACAACCTCATTCTATGTAACCTAGTCATGAACTATAATTTTAAAGTGTAAGACAATCTATCCATTCATCATCTATCATTGTTTTTTGAATACGAATATTGGGTTTTTACGGCGGACAACGGCACGCCAACCCCAAAATCGGCGTGCGTAGCGAAGTGATACATCTTGACTAAACACGCCGGATTTAGTTTCAGACTCTTAAAAAACATGGCGTCAAAAACTGTAGATGGAGTCTGATGGAGCCTGGAGCTCGTGAAAGCACAATCGAATTGCCCGGCCTTTCAGCCCTACCTATGGTTGGCGGACACCTGCCCAGTACACACCATTTTCCAGTATTTTACTAGAAGGGGAGCATAAGTCTAATGACTAGCCAAGCAGATAAAAGCCACAATAAATACTTTTCCCAAGTTAAGGTGGAACAGCATAGGCCGAGGACTGCATGGTCAAGGGAGCTTGGTCACTACCACTGCGGACTCCGGGAACCAGGTGACACCCGGTTTCATTTAGCCTTCCTGAAGCAAGCGGGGCACTGCTGCAGGTAGCTTTTATTTTTTTTACTACTTGTAGGACTTAAATTGGCTAAGCAGAAAAAACAAGAAGTGTGCTCCGTCAAAAGCACAAAAAAAGGACGCCCCAGCCGCTCCGACACGGACAATGTCCCTAGAAATTAAGGCATAATTGTAGCTCAAATGACTTACAAAAAGAAAGGGGGTTCAAGTACCTCTTAGTTAATCTTTAATACTCAAAGCCTGGCAAGCAAAAGCTTCACGGACAGCAAAATAACATGGGCGATCAATAGCTTTAAGCTATTCAAATTTCCAGGTGTGGCCAAAATATTTTTGGCTCTCCTACAACAAGTCCTAAGGGAACTACTGCCGCATCTCAAGGTGAGATTTAAAGCCAGTTACATCCTTGGATACATACCCAAAAGCTGGAGGAGAGTTAAGGTGGCATTTATAATACCAAAGACTGAAAGCCGTCTCCCAGAGAAACCGAACTCTTATCGCGCCATCAGCCTTACCTTCTTAGTCCTGGAGGACCTATAAAGAACATTATTGATTAGCACATTACGAGTAAATGTATTTCAAATAAGCACTACATTAAAAAACATTTTGCATACCACGCTGCAAAATCTGCGAGTAACGCTTACCAAAGAGTCGTTAGCGATACTGAAAAAACATTCGCGAAAGAAGTGACTTTGTGTGCATTCTTATATATAGAGGAAACTTTTGATAACACTTCCTATGAATCCATATAAAAAGCCGCAGGGATCATCAAAAATAAAATTGTTCAAGTCCATGCTTAAAAGCAGCGTAAACAGCTTATCAATAGAGGACATGACCGCCACGGTGTAACAGTTTGATTTCGTTATTAGCAATGTATACCTTTTTTTCAAATATTGAGGCTTACATCAAGGGTTATGCACTCACCTGTATCATTTTATTTCAATTGTAATAAGATACCTAAAAGATCAAAATGTAGGTATAAAAGTTGCTTACTTGGCTCTTTTATCAATCTTTTTTTGTTTCGAACAACAAAATTTTGCAAATTCTTCTTTTCCTTGGTATAATCTCATTACTAGTGGCTCTTTATAGATCTTGCTTGGTGAATTCTCGCTGCATTTTGTTGGGTCCACCTAGAATTATAATATCCGCATTTTTGTATCGAGATGCTATTCGAGTAACTAAAATCTCTTATAAAATTAACACTCCGATATCTTACAAATTTAAAAAAATTATATGGGATGTATAGTTAAGAGCCTTATTTACCTGGTTACAATTTAAAGTTCTTTATTGACTTGGCATTTTCCTTATTCCCGGGGAGATGATTCGTTTCTGTATGCTAGCAGAGCTATAAAGGAAACAAAAATCAATTTTATCCGAGTTTTGTGACAGGCGACTACTCGATTAATAATATGTTGATTAAAATCATATCTTGTTCTTTTTATTTACAATTTCTTTTCTCATACATTTTGCTCTAAAGTTATTATTTCTTCTCTTTTAATTTTCGTGCTTCTATGTACGTCTGGTTAGTCTCTCCCTGTATGCTCCATTGTGTACTGATATACATCAGATCCTATATTACAACAAAGACCCTACGTTTTCTTTTCTTTTCATAAATTAGTATGACAGATTTAGGAAGGAGTTACCTCGAAAAAGCGTTTTTGATGTAATTTTTTCTTAAAGCTTTAGAAAAATGTTGCTTTTGCCTTTATAACCAAATGGAAAATTTTATAATTAAGATATAAATATGATACGTCATCATAATATGACTGATAACTTTCTTAAAGGGAAATTATGTTTTAATCTGAATATTACTTTGCAAATGTTTCAACTTAACTTAGTGGCGGCAACATCAAAAAAGGTTCAAAGTAAAATAATATTATATATTAATCATACAAAATTTGAAGATAAAAATTTTTCGAACATTGTATTTATTGTTTTATTAATGTTTTGGAAATAACAGCCAACTATTAAAAATTTCTTAACTGCTTCCGTTTTAAAAAAATCATTAAGTGCCAACTGCGCGCGATCTTAAAGCCCGATGCCGATGCGAAGGTACAATCAAAATGCAAACTTGGATTAAATTCAGAAGCGTAAGCATAGAGTTGCCATAATTGGCATTGGCGAATAATTTAGTCCTCTAAGGCATGAGGTTTGCATTTCCCATGCAAACTTTTAAATTTATCTACCACTGAATTTACGATTTATTTGTTTATAATTTGATTATTTACCTTATATGGAATATTAATAGCTACTTAATTTTTATTTATAAGTGACTTTCTGTTGTTTTATTATAATAAAAAGTAATATAATGTATTATTTATTTTAGAATTTATGAATTGCAACCTTACTTTTTAACCCACGAGCCGCCACTGAGTCTTAACTTAATGGGCAACAATACAAAAGTAAAGCTTCATTAAGTAACAATAATTTATGACTATTAAGCAAACAAAATTCTGGAGAACAAGGTAAATATAGATATTTTGGTATAGTAGTATTATGCTTAGACGTTATAAAGATTTGGATACTATACACTATATCTCAACATGGATGAATAAATTTCTAGTAATGCCTCGACTCTTACCGTTTTTATATTAAAAATCATGTAAGTGACCAACTGCGAGAGAGTTTTTAAGCCTTCGACTTTACAGGGAAGGCACAATTTAATTTTATAGTGGGACTTTTGTAAAATTTTAATTCAGAAGAATAAAGCAATAGATATCCGATAAAATTGATTCTGAAAACATTATAAAAAAAAATTATAGTAGCCAAATCTAAAAATACAGCAGTTTAGTTCAGATAAATTTTTAGATTGATGCGATAAAGCCACTAAAAATGTTTTATTTGTTTATGGTTTGATTTTTACCTTTATAAACAATTTTAAAAAAGAATTAAATTTTAGTTTATAAGTGACATTTCTGTTGTTTTAATATAAAATAAAAAGTAATAAAAAAAATGAAATATTTACATATATGTAGCAATTTATGATATTAAATATTGCGTATATACTTGCAAAATTATCATGGTTGCGCAGAGCCAAAGACAATTGTAGTTAAACTAATTAATTGTCTTTGGCAGAGCTCATCTTTCTTGCGAGGACCTTGACATCGCTAGTGCTTATTTACGATATTATTTAAATACAAAAAAAATATTAGCAGAAAAGTGATAATACCAAAAAAAACTAAGTTTTAAGAAAATATTATCTATGGTTTTTAAGGTGTTACTACTTAATAGTAGTTATGAATCGTATATAGTAAGTAGCCACACGTGATAAAGTTTGGCCTATACTTAAAATGTCTTTATTGGGGAACTAAAAATAAAAATTCGATAAAGACCCAGGAATCCCTTTTAAAAAACTCTCTCTAAACCAACCCCAAATGTACATTTTTTAAGTCTTTGCCATTTTCCTCAAAAACTATTACTTTTTAGAAAAAATATTAAAAGCTCTAATTTAAAGAGCATCTCCTATTGATTGGTGTATATGTTTATTTTTAATGAAAAATAAATTTCAAATAACTCCAAAATATTGCAAAAATACAATCGGCTTATAATTTTCTGCTTTATTCAAAATTTTAAATTTTAATCAGGTGCAACGTCAGTCCAATACTTAAATATTCTGTACAGTCTTAAATATGTGTTATAGCAAAAAAAATAATCATAAAATACAAAATATAAAAAAAATAACAAAATATAAAACTTTACGATAGTAAAAACAAGATAAAACTAACCTGTATATGTCCTTCTTTTTAAAAATTCCTGTCTTAGACAGATAAAACATTGTAAGTTTAATTAATAAATACCTAATAACCTATTAGTTAGATAAGATAACATCAAATACAGAATAATTTAAAATATACCAAAGCATTTACAATACAATAAAGGAATCAAGATTTGGAACACATACATTTGCATACAGTCATATTGGATCAAGTCCTCGCATGCTTTACTTACTTATGGTATTGATATACACTTTGGGATAAATTTGCCATTGGGAGATTTTACCCAGCCAAAATCAAATGGTTTTGGAGCATGAGTTAGTGGCTTTGTTGAAGAAACCTATATGCTCGCTTGATAAGGAGCCCTTTTGCAATATAGCAGTAAGGTATCCTGCATGTGAGGTAGGGTCTCTTGAGTTATTGTTCCGGTTACAAAATATCTTCTTTCTAAGCTGAATCCCCCGGATTCTGCGCCGTAAATTTTAACAAAAAATGTTTTTTATACACTGAACCAGAAAGGGGTTTATTATGTCCATAATTCTATATGGCTTATTTAATCCCACGCATAGAGGATATAAGTGATTCTTCTTCTCTTCGTCTGGCAAGGAATGCGGTTTTTTTATTTTCCTCCTATTGACGACGTTGAATCACATCCTACTAGGGTGGCAAATCCAAGGAAGTTTAAAGGTGTATGGAAGCCCAATGCTATGGCCCATTTGATCAAAAAATGTCCAGCCCAGTATGAAAATAACTGTCAGAGTTGGCCCCGCCGATTCTGCGCAAGAACAAAATTCCACGAAATAATTTAATGTGGTGGCTACTTACACACTGATAAATCAGTGTGTAGTTAGGCAACACATTATACTTTTATGAGAGCCGGTGTATCGTTTTTGGTGCAAAGGTCCGCGCGGCGCGTATGAAACTATATCCGCGCTGTACCATCAACCGTCGTCGTCTCATCATTCGTCATTTTCGTTGTGGTTTGTGCCCTTTGCGCCGTATTAGTTTCGATTGTTTTGCTTTGTGTGATTATATTTTGTGGTTGCAGAAGTTTTTTGAATTGATAAAAACCTTATTTTAGTGATTAGTGTTTATTAAATTGTGACTATAATTTTGTGTTTATTGTTTGTTACTTATAATATCGTAACAAAATGACAAGAGGTTGTATGGTTTTCTCTTGGAAATCCAAGGGTAACATACCCGGCATTTTTTACTTTAGGTAAGTATTTCTTATATTTAAATTAGGTGCTTCTTATGAGACGTAACGGTAGGTAACCGAATAAATAATAATATATCAAGTACGAACAATAGAAAATGAAAATTTCATAGGAAATAGCAGTGAGAAAAGTAAGGCAATTTTAATTATCTTTTGGATGATTTCCACAATGTTTGTGTATGTCTGTGGATTATTAAAAAAAAATAAGGTTCACATTTAGGTTTTTATTTCATTTATTAATTTAGTACATTCTTTTAAAAAATCAAAATTATTAATTACTTTTTTTAATATATACAGGTCCCTCTAATTGAATGAACGAAAGTACAATTTTATGTTAAAGTTCCTTTTTGCTTTTTCTGTGTTTGTTTAGAAAGAAATTAGATTTTTGGTTTCTTAAACTTACATTATTAACTTTTCCAGCTCGACATACTGTAGACACATAATATTTAACAGATACTGTTACAATGGATACCTAGGTATCAAAGGTTACTAAACATTTTTAACCACTGTTATTTTCTCATGAATGTTTGTTATTAGTAAAAAGTATATGCCTAAAAAGCAGTTATAAAAATTTTTACTTTTTAATGTACAACCAGAATCTTAGGATTAGATTAAACTCATATACACTATCTTGCCCTTTTTTATCACAAAACTGGTGATAAGTACATGAAACTATCATACAATGTTTAAAATTTATTTTAAAATATCGTGTTTTTATTTATTTACAAAGATTTTTGGTAAAAATACAAAACTTCCAAAAATGTTGACCATTAAAATACAAGGCTGTAAAGTGGCGCCATCTATTCTTTTCATATTATATAAGTTACATTACACAATAATTTTAAATATTCTATGGTAGTATCGTTTAATAACCAACAATTTTGTGCAAAAAATAAAAAAACAGTGAATGTTTGAATTTGACATTTCATGATGTCAACTTTATAGATAGTAACAAAGAATTATGGAAGTCCGGCCCTGACCTACTATTCATTGCGCAAACTCCGCGGGGCCAATCCCCCTATTCCCGCTGCCCTGCACGCCTGGACAATTTTGTTCTACAGTATTGAGCTTCCATCCACCTTTAAACTTCCTTGGGCCAAACCCACAAGTAAGTAAAGCTTGCAAGGTTTTGATAATGTAACTGCAAGAAGAGCTGTCTTAAAGCATGCAATTGTAAAAAAACTTAACTGTTCTTTATTATGCAAATAGATGTGTTTACAATAATAATTTTATCATTATATTGTGAATTCTTTGGTATATTTTTGATTATATTGTTCATCTTATCTAACTTAGCTAGTATGTAGTTATTAATTGGAGATACACCGTTTAACCTATTTAAAACTGATTTTTTTTTAAGTGGAAAATATCTAGGTATGTTTAATCTTGTTTTCTTGTTTTTGGTATTGTAAAGTTTTATATTTGATGATTTATTTTTTAATATTTCGTATTTTAATTTTACCTTTTTCTACCCAACATATTTAAGAATATACAAAATATTTTAAGAACCCCGAGCCTTCACCCTTTATTTCTAGTGTCTCAGTAAAGATTTTTTAAGCAAAGACCAAACTTTAACATGCGTGACTCACAACACATTTTTATATGGAAATTTATACCTACTGTAAGCAGAAATGAAATATTTATTCAATATTTTTTTACACTAAATAAAGAATGGTTGACCCTAGTTGAAGCTAATATGATTTTTAAATTATTTTGATTTTAGGATTAAAATATTATTTTTTGGCTTAGAAATGTCACTTTACGTGATAATAAATTAACACAAATAGGGTCAATTGTAGAGTTATGTCTGTCTCCTTCTGTGGCTTAGTCAGTAGGTTAATTGAAATTTACCCAAAAACAGTTACAAGAGTCACTTTCCTTAAAAAAATCTCTCTAGGAATACCTATAAATACCGTAAAGTTTTGTCTTAAGTCAACTTGTGATCATTTTCATGTGACGTTGACAATAGAAGTGTGCGTGCGTAGGGGATTTGAGGTATTAAAGTTAAGTAATTTTTTCAGAGTATTCTATGTCATATTTTACATTTTTTGCATAAAACATAAAAGCTACATATTTCCTCCAGAAAGATAATATTTAAAACAGCAAACACGTTGGATTTAAAGAAAAGTTATGAGTTTATTAAAATTATTTAGAGTATATAGTTGAAGCTTTACGTTACTTGGGGTAATATCATTCTTATGTACACGCACGTGTAAGTCGTTTAAATAATTTTAAAACACATAACCATACCATAACCAACCGTTTTTAAAAAGACAAAACGTTTAGGCTCGGGCTTATTTTGACAACTTAAAATGATAATTTGTTAATGAAAAATAAAATTCATAATTTTTTATTTAACAGTTAAACAGTATTTATAATATTTTATTAGACAAATAAAAGCTTTGTTTATTTTAACTAAATATAGTTAAGCAAATATACAAAGTGTAAAATACGATTATTAAATTTCCAAAAATATTTTTTGTTGAAGTTTTATATCCTAAAGAAATATTTTTGGACACAGCAAAGTATTTATTTTATATTATTTAGGTACCATTTTAAATATTCGAGAAACCTATTTGGGAGAGCTATTAAACAAACAGTTACAATGTAAAGGCTTGGTGGAATAGATGCAATGATTTTTTTTTAATCCTGTAATAAAAGCGCACGCTAAAAGCGTTTTTCATGTAAGCCCCTGCGCAGTTTTGTTTGTGTATGTCGTAGTCTTTAAGTAAAATCCGTGTGTATTGGCGATCTAATAATGGAAATATATATCAATCAAAATATTGACAAACAATAATTAAAGGCCAAGAAAGTACTATTAGTGAAGGGTTACATTAGTTCTATATTTTTTAACAACTAAGTTAAAACTTGAAGTGTATGAAAGATTAGTCGCTTAAAAAAGTATATGTTAATAGGCCTTTTAAATAAAATTACTATTTGTTAAGATTAAAAGTCTGTCTACAAACCCTATTTTTTCCAAAATATATTAAATTAAATCTTGAAATTATATTGTTTTGGTACCTAACAAACAGTTTTTGACGCAATATCACCCTTTCTTACTCTACTGGACCTGAATATAACAAAAAGTTTTTAGATTTTTAGAGATATACAAGTCTACTTTTTATTACTAATACCCTAATTGCTAAAATATTTAGGTTCTATAAAGTAGCAAAGTGCAACAACTTTTTAATATAAAACAATATATATATATATATATATATATATATATATATATATATATATATATATATATATATATATATATATATATATATATATATATATATATATATATATATATATATATATATATATATATATATATATATATATATATAATATATATTATTATATATTATTGAATGGCGACGAAGATCCCAGGACCTCGCTTCTTTCGACTTCTTCTTTCGGGGTTATGTAAAGGAGATGGTATTTGTAACAAAACCAGAAAACTTGCAAAAACTACGAAAACGAATCACAGGTGTGTGCGCCACTATAACACCACAAATTCCGAAAAACTTAAAAGCAGAATTAAAAATAGACTCTATTATTGCCAAGAGGTTGGTGGTAGTCATTTTAAACATCTTATAAAATAAAAGTGAAACTGTTCTTTTAGACTGGTATTTATTAATAATCCCTTATCAGTTGGGAACGAGTGATCGTAGAAACCTCTAGTTTGTGCAGCAATGTTTGTTCCTTAAAGACCTTTAAAATGAGCCACATACCAACGTAGGATTCCATTAAAGATTTTTGGGTGCAATCCCCTGGTGCCACCCCTGCAAGGGTAAAAAACTTGTAAATGCGTAAAGAAGTAGTTTTTATTTATTCGTATGTATTCGCCATAGTTTGCTTTCTCTATATTTGGATATATTAGTCCGTACTAAGAATGATCGAAGAACAAAAAATTATCTGCAGGATCATATCCCTTAATAAAATATTAATTACGCTCATGGCCAATAAAAAGTATACACATTCAATGATGATTCTAATGAAAAGTTAATTATTTTTACCGGCCTTGACTGTAGGCCTTAAATGTCTAATGATTTTGAAGCTTACCAATAACAATATTTAAAATTTTGAATGATTGATTTTGAAATTATTTTTTTTCACGTTCTTCCACTCACTTCTTTCTAGTTTTTTAAAAAATTAGCCTTACATTAAAAGAGAAACACAAATATAAAAAAGCAAAATAACTGAATCAACAATTTAATTGATTCAATTCAGGGTGTGCCAGATCTTAATAGAAAGTATAACAGCAATTTTTTGTTTAAATTTTATTACTCTGCTTTTGTAGGCTTCTAAATAATTGAGATATTAAGTTCCTTCTTTATCTCGGGAATAAACATTTATACATACTTACCCTAATTTGAGCTAATCAGTCAGAGCTAAAAATCACAGCAGTCTACGGAAAGATTTTGAAAAAAAATATATTTTTTTTAGCCAATAAAAATGTAATGGAGCAGGTTATTTTTCTTTTTGTCAACATTGCCAGTACGATTTTGTCAATCATTCACGAAAATAAATACAATACATTGAATGTGGCAAATTAAACTTATATATTTCGGAAATAAAGTATTTCAACATGACATGTATAGTATGTGTATGTTACAAATTAATATAAATGAATACAACTCATGGTACAAACTCAACTGTAGCAGCGAAAGGAATTTAAACTATTTCGAACGAATATATGAGTGTGTTCCAAGTTTAACTACAAGAAAGCAATAGTACTTACTACTATATACTCAAGTAGTAATTTTAATGTTAAAATTATTTCTTTTTACAATAACAAAATAAAATATTGAAAAAAGCTGAGAATTTAATGTGGTTGTTATATTGTTTAATTTTTATTTAATATCTATTTTGTTTCACTAAGGAATATTATGTTATTAGGTAATTATTTTCCAAAGATCTTATCTATTTTGGTTAAACTGGCAACATCAAACAAAAGGCTTGTCCAGTTGCGAACTAAACGAACCTGGCTGGTTGAGTTTGTCACATGTTTTGTTTCTATGGGGTAAATTTACTTGTAATTGGAAACGTTTGCGCTGTTTCTGGTTCCTCTCTTGGAATGTCGAATATTTAAACATTCAGAGCCGGAGGTCGAAGGTTTTATCCTTATTTCTAAATGTTAAATTTGGTGTTGTGTAACTTTAAATAGTGTTTTGTTTTTATACCTTGTATATACATTTTTTAGTTCTTATTCGATTTTTTAATAGTATTTTAATAGTATTACTATTGTTTTAAAATGAATAAATTTACTTGCGGAAAGACACTACATGGACAAACAAGATAAGTGATAGCAAATGTTTATAGGTAAGTAATAATCTTATAAAACAATAATCATATTTTTTCTATTGGGTTTGAACAATAAATATACGAAAGAAAGAGCTTTATAATATGTAGCGGCAACTAAAGTTGGCAAGTCATCTGTTTGCAACATTTTTTACGAAGAGGGTCTTTATTCGTCTTTATACCATTTTTTACGTCAAAAATATATAAAAAATATTGTTTTTATTAAGCTGTTAGCAAGTAACAAAGAAAGCGGGCAATTTTTGATGATTAGGAAACCCGCATGTCACCAAATAAAGACTGAGTAATACGCTTTTATTTCAGAACCTAACACTGTTATACACAGAATAAAGCATACAGCTTTTTATAAATTAAATAAAAGCCACTTTTAAATACACTTTTGTCCATTTTATTTTTGTTAATAGGATTTGCGATGAAGAAGCCGCAAGCAATTCTCTAAAATTGCCACTTAAACGTAAGCTTGATCGGGTATGGAGTCGCCGTGTGAAAAATTAATAAAGAAGATAAGGAACGGTTGGAAAATAACCCCAATCAAATGTTATCTAGTCCTAGAAAAAAACGACGGCGTCTTTTTCTTGTCGAGAAGGATGAAAATTTTGATTTTCAAGTGATAAGACATATGATAAATAGGTTTTATCTTGAATTCAAAGTTGTCCTGACAACTAGAAAATTGTTGCAAAAATTGCGAAAAGATTCAAATTTTCCATATTCTAGGAAAACACTTAGGACGTTACTAATATCAAACGGTTTTTTTGGAGTAAATGTCAAAATAAAAAAAAAATTAATGGAGCGTCCTAATATATTACCTACATTGGAGGTACAAATATACAATGTGTCCGCCGATGCGGTTAACAAGAGGACAAATGGACCAAAATTTGAAAGTCATTCCTGATAAAGTTTTGCTTGCCGAAAAAATATGAATTACGATGAGAAAATAGACTTTTATCACACAGGGCGTCTCAAAAATGCAAAAACATAAAATGAAACAAGAGCAATCAGTCATTTTTGGCCATTTAACGTGAGAGGATTACATAAAAAATTGCTTCAAATTTACTTCTAATCCTGATTTAAAACTAACTAAAGAAAATTTGAATTTATAAAAAATTTAAAAAAATAACATTTTTGTATTTTGCTTCTTTTACTTGATTATTACCTTTACATTACTAAGCATTAATAAAAATAAATTAATAACAATGTATACAAATGTAAAATGTAAAAAAAATTAAATTGTAAATGTGTACCTGCAAAAATGTTGATTTTTTTATTTTTTCTAAATTCAAATATTTTTTAGAAAGTTCGAAATAAGGATTAAAAATAAATTTTAAGCAAGTTTTTTATTTATCATTTCACGTTAAAAGACCAAAAAATGACTGTTTGCTCCGGTTTGATTTTATGTTTTTGCATTTTTGAGACCCCCTGTATGACAAGAATCTGTTTTCTCATCGTAGTTCATATTTTTTGACAAGCAAAACTTTTTATCAAGAATGACTTTTTTTTGTATCTTTCAATTTTTGGTGAAATTGTTACTGATGGCCTTTAAATGCCTTTATTCTTGATGACGACCATACATGTAAAATATATTTAAAATAAAACATAAATGTATACTGTACGCATTATTTCATTGAAACAAATTACAAAATATTCCTGAACTTTTAGAAAATCCGCACGCCGCTGTGCTTTTTATGAATGAAGTTTACAACTTCCTTCCCCTTACCGACGCCGCACTGTCACAGATACGGTTGCCAGACTATAGTTATAACAATGGCACAATAAATATAAGGTATGATACACAGACGTTTAAAAATTAGTTCGGATTGCGCAAGACGTCACCGAGAGAATTGCCTCTATTATATTTAAATGCAATTTGTTGTAAATTAGCAAAAAAACTGATTTAAACCTAAAAGATATATTATTTAATAATACAAAATACCGTTCATTTGAAATATATTGGGCATAACTTAAAACTTGCCATCAACTGCAATGATTAAAGACTAATTGAAAAGGAAAGTTTAAAAATAATAATGTTAAGAAATGTTAAAGGTGCATTTTAGTTAGTTACACAACAAAAATTTAAACAATAAGCAATCACTTAACTGGATTTAGAAATTAAATACAAACAAAAAATGTTGTTAACTCACTCGCTTACGTCACCAAATATGCGCAATATCATACTTTGTATTCATTGTGCTGTGGGTTACAACAAAATGTAGGTACTCCCGTCGCTATCAAAAAAACATTAAAAAATTGCCCAGTTATGTTTCCTGCTTGCTGGAAATCTGACGCTGTTTAGGCATATTGTGATGTAAGATAATTTGACTAAGTGTAAGAATTGGCATTTCGTGAAAAAAGGGTTAGTTCTGGTTAGTTCTGTTTTTATCAGTAGGTAAACCAAAACTAAAATTTAAAAATTAAACTTTAAAATTAAGCAGATTGTGGTATACAAAATATAATGAAACAGCGCCGGCTCTTTATAAGCCTTGGCAGATTATGTAGTTTAATTATTTTAGACCATATGCCCACGCTTTATAAAGTGGCTAGGATCTATGAAAAGACCGATTTTACAGCTACAGATTTTAATTTGTTGTATATTTTTTTAGGTGTTCAATTTATGTACAATGTTCGCTTGCTACTTGTATCAAATTTAATGATACGTCGTTAATGGCAGAATTGTTCATTTTGTATTTAGGATTGGAAACAAATACTACAGATAGGAAGTATTTTACGGTATGTGTTTTTTTATTGCGACGAATAAATCACAACCTGTTTTACAAGACTTTTTACCGCTATTAGGTGCATATAGGTTCGCTTAGCCCCGTGGTTGGGTCGATCAGTTAAAAGAAAAAAAAATCATTCTACATGCATAATTATTGTTGCATGGATCTCTTCAGTAGAGTTATAACTAGTCTACACTGCAAATAAGAGAGGGAAAATTGATTTATTTCTACTACTAAGTACTAAAATCCATTGGTTTTTCAGTAGCACATAAGATCCAGCATCATATATCTGTATCTGAAAGTGCGGGGGTGATAAACATCACTGCACCTAGGCCTCAGTAGGCCCGTTGTGCTACCTCCTAAAGGGGACTCCTCACTCAGTACGCAGCCCATCCTACTGATTTAAAGTAGGTGAGAACGTCGCCTTAATGTCGGCCAAAGAAAGCCAATACTCGCCCAGCATGGATCTTCTCTTGGGCGAGGGGGCAGGGCAGTCACAAAGGATGTGCTCCACCGTCTCGTCTTCCTGTTCACAACCTCTACACAGAGGTGTGTCATTTATACCCATTCTAAAGAGGTGTTTCCGTAGTTGACAATATCCAGTAAGAGCGCCCGTGATTAGAAGAAGGATCGCCCTAGGCTTTGCCAAGTAATGTTTAGCTGTATCTCTGTCAGGATAGTTCAATAACTCTCTGGAAAAGTTACAGTTTACTGTTTCATCCCATCGTGTTGTAAACTCCTGATGGGAGTATTTTTTAATTAGGTCCCTCATCGTAGACCCTGTCAGACCTACGGAAGGTTCGGGTCCAAAAGGTTTTGTCCCTGCAGCCTCTCTGGCCAACGAGTCAGCGATGCGGTTGCCTTTGGAGTGCGCGTGTCCTTTGGTCCAGCAGAGAGTGACCACATTCTTCAGCATCCACAAGGGCGCGGTGACATTCTAGTACCAGACCCGAGGTGTAGCGTGGTCTCCTTAGGGCTAGTAGTATCTGTCTGCAATCCGTATGGATAAGCACGACCATACCAGTAATGTTTCTACTGCTTATTTCTTTTGCTGCTATGGTTATGCCTGTGAGCTCAGTTTGGAGCACGCTGGCCAACTCACCCATAGCCCATTTTATGTTTATATTAAGAGATCTAGAATAAATTCCACATCCCGTACCTTCTTTTGTTTTCGAACCGTCTGTGTAGATATCAATTATACCTGTCACGTTTGTGTTTCTATCTAATCCTACGTCGGGCATTATTACAACAGTGCGGAGGCGCAACAAAACCGTCCTTGACGAATATGTCAAGGGGTGTGAGGTTTAGGATTACCTCCATGGCCCTTGTTGGTATTGTTCTTATGGCTCCGGTGGTGTTAAGACAAGCCATTCTCTGTACATGGTCTAGCTTTCGGATAACTGTCGTCTACTGGGCTTTCTGCCCCCAGGCAATAGCACCGTAGGTTAGCATAGGCATGATGGCCGTATAGATCCACAGAGTGACTCTAGGTGACAGACCCCAGGATCTGCCTATGGTCCGGCGACACTGCTCATAAGAAATGTATGCTTTCTTAATTCGTTTTCCAAGTGAGAGTTCCATGTTAGCTTACTATCAAAGGTTACCCCAAGCATCATCTAATACCATACTAAAATTGCAACCAGTTAAAATAGCATGCTAGCAACTAAAACAAAAAAGTATATTAAAAAAAATCTTCACTTTTTAGATGTAGTCTCTTTTCCGAAAGTTAAAAAGAAACTCTCGTGTTATTAATTTGACTCTGATTCTTTGCCCAGAGTTTTATCAGTCCTATATGGGCTTCCTCACAGAGCTGAACTAAATGTAAAATTATTATGTATACACAAAGACTTGTTAATTTTAACCTGGATTTAGATTTCATTATTTAAATAGCATTTTTGCTGTAAAATGTGTAATTTTAATTTAAATATTGCATTTAATCAGTTAAGTATATGAACTGTTATCTTAATCATAAAATAAACGTATGTTTAAAGATAGAAAACATACAATACCATCTATTTATAATTATTGTAAATTACAAGCAATTTAAATGATTTTTTTTGTAAATTTCTAGAATTTTTAACGTATTTTTTAAGTGTAGGCTTATTATTTTTTAGCTTTGTCGAAGTATCTTTATTTTGGGCATTTATTAAAAACTTAATTAATTAAGTACTTTTTGGTCAATTGGTAAAATGCTTCCTTATTTTATAAGATAGTGTCTAATAGGTACTAACCAAAACAAAGTTTAAATAAGTCATTTTAAAAAAACTTATGCTATCCTGTGGCCTCGCTAAATTAAATTTAAGTTTAGATTGAATTTGTCCTAACCCAATTTGTCCCTATCTTTAAGAAAATGTAATATACGAGGGCAAATCAAATATAAATGGTAATTTTGCTATTCTTCTTAGAATCAGGTACTACTACCTAGATTATGTGTGGATTAGATGTTTGGTATATGAGGAGTGGCAGAACCGGTCTGGTTAGCTCTCAAGCTCGGCATTTCTGTCAGTAAACTCATTACCAAGCAAAAGTACCTTTGTCTGTTGCGCAACGGATTGTCATAAAGTTTTTAACCAATGAAGGAGTTAAACCGTCGGAAATTTTATCTCCTTTGTGGGCACAGTTTGGGGACAGTACAATGTCTCAGAATCGTGTTTTTAAGTAGGCGAGAGAATTTAATGGCAGACGAGAACGGGTTTAAAACGAAATTTATGATCGATGCCCAAGGACAAGCCTTATAGATGACAATAATCGTGCCGTTCAAAAGCTTATTGATGCCCATGAGAGATATCATTCTCCTCCATGACAATGCCAGGCCTCACACCGCGTCTTTGACAAGGAATATACTAAAAGAAAGGGTTGGGAAACCATTGGAAGCTCAAAAAAGACACATTTTCAATTTTTTTTCTATACTTTATTAATCAGATAAGATAATCAAAAAAGATATAGCCCAATAGATTAGGGCTCTAAAATCAGTAAAACTTAATTATCTTAGCAAAAATTTATCCGATTATGCTGTTGAACCTCTCATTAAATTTAGAATAAAAAAAACAATTTTTTGCAATGATAAAAATGAATAAAAAAAAAATGCAATAGTTATCAAGATTTTATAAAATGGCTATTTTTAATGTTTTTTTTGCATTTTATCATAAACGAACTGATCAAATCAATTTAAGCCGGGCTCAAATTATAGGTTTTTTAATTACCAAAAAAAAAACATTTGGAACATACCCCTCTAAAATTAACAATGGCGCTAGCAGAAGCGAAAAACACGATATTACCCTCCACCCCCACCCCTGCACTATTTTTTCCAGTCTAAAACTATATAGTCATATTTAGATAATCCCCCTTTACGACTTTTAACATATTTTAACCTGTTACAAATTAACGTCGTAACAAGCCTTATTTTCACCTACAGACTGGCATATTATGGTAAAAAAAAATTAACACTTTAGTTCATTTTATTTATTATAATCTATATTTAACACTAAAATAAGATATAGATTAATTTTATAACGAGATTTAAAATTTTCGCTAAAACTAAAAAAAATTAACATTTGAGGATACAAATTTATATAAAAGTGTAATTGATTTTAAAACAACCGTGGTAAGTGACCTCGCATAAACACTTATTTATAAATAGAATTTTTTTTAATAAATCACTGTTTTTTAATCATAATAAGCTAATTAAAAACTTTTATGGATAATCTAAATCTTTCTGCTGTAATTTAAAATTAATTTGTTCTTATCTATTTATTTAAACACGAATACTACATTCAACACTAGGTGTTGAAATGGACTACAGGTCACTAACCGTATAATTATTTAATATAAATATTATTATTGATAAGAAAGTATATTTCTTTGTTTACTATAATGTCCACTAAGAGCTTCAGGCCTTTTGATTAATAATAAAAGAGATATTTAAAGGTATGTTTCCTTCCACGCGGCCGTCACATGCGACTAACGCATGCGGCCGCCGTTTAATCAGGTGGTTTCTTAGGACCGCGGCTCAAACTCGCAATAGCAAAATTATTAGTGTAAAGGGAATAATCTTTGGTAAGAGTCGTGATGGATGATCTAGCAATATATTTATTATTAGAAGAAAAAGAGGATTACGAAATACTATTACAATTAGCCAACCTGAAACATAGCAATGCCCCTATAAATCCAATATTCCAGCAAAGACGCGATGAGGGTTGTTATACTACATTAATAAATCGACATCTGTAACAGGATGAAGTAAAATTTAGAAAATATTTTGGACTGAATAAAGCAGAGTTTACTTTTATTCTTGACTTAATAAAAGACGATATAAAGTCCGAGCCAGACAACAGAGTTGAATATCCAATAACCTCAGAGGAAAAATTAGCCATTGTATTAAGGTAAATCTGTACAGGGTGTACCAAATTCGAGTCTTATCATTAGGATCTGGGAAACTTGAAAAGATACGAGGTCGGTTAAATGAAGAACTTTAAAATTTTCGAATACTTACTTTTGGAAAAAACCGATTATTCGCGATTTCGTTTTTATTTTCTTATAACTTTATTTGAATGGATGTAACAAAATAACTTTTACATTTCCATTGCTACTTTTTCTGTTCTACAAGATAGTGTTATTAGATTTATACACCGACGTTTCGTCTTTGAGCTGCCATCATTAACTGTTTTTTTTTAATACGAGCCTGGATTTTTTTATTATGTATTTTAGTAGCTATAAAGTTCCCAAAACCAATAATGTATTGCACTTATTCGAAAAATTTATATTAATGGCAATTTTCATAGAAAACCATATGTTAGAGAGAGTCAGACAATATATTTTTGGCAGGATCTTAGGAAAACATTAAACTATTTTTTTTTGAATAAGTGCGAAACATCATTCGATTTGGGATCTTAAAAGCTCTTAAAATACGTAATAAAAAATCCAGGACCTCATTTAAAAAATAAAGTTTTAATTTTTAGCAATTAAAAAAAAAACACCAGACATTCCACACAAAACAACACAAACAAAATATCAGTCGCAGACACGACTGCGACTACACTGCTTCTTCAGCAGTCCAGTCGCATCAATCGCAGTCGTTGACAGCGGACCCATATCGACGGCCGCTTGAAACAAACCAGGCACATTTAAAAACATGAGTAGGAGTGCTTGAACGTAGTGCGTTAGTCGCATGCGGCGGCCGCGTGGAAGGAAACGTACCTTAAAAAGTAAAATATTCTTTATAGTTTAAAACCTAGAAATTTTTTCAAAATGCATAGATTTGCATGAAAATTTGAGATTAAGCTTAACTTACCCTTTTCTTTAAAATCTATATTAAGCCGATGGGTGCTCTTTACTTTTTAGGGGTGAAAACTACCCTTTATTGCTTAAACTTATAAAACTATACATAAAGCTTAACTTAAGTAAAATTTAACTCAAATAAGTTGAAAAAGTAGTATTTTGTTTCTTTGAAACATTATTTAAAATATTTTAGCCCATAAAAATCAACCCCTAATGATTAAAAAAATTATTTACCCTAAAAAATTAATATATTATCACAGTATTTTGCATAAAATTTTAGATCAAGCTTAACTTAGCCTCCTTTTCAAAATTTCCATTTTGCTGAAGGTCGCTTTTTATTTATTAGGGGTGTAAACTACCCCTTATTGTAAAAATCTTTAAAACTTTCATATTACAGCTCAAGTCACATAAAATTAGGCTAATATAAATTGAAAAACAAGTATTTAATTCTTTAAAACATTCTTTAATAAATTTTAACCTTTGAAAATCAACCCTTAATATGATTTAATAAAAAAAATGTCTACCCTTAAACAATTAACATATTGTCACAGAGGTGTAATTGAAAAATGTGACTGCTTGTACGTCTGGCTTAAATTTTGTAATTTTTTTAATCCTTAAAGACCCACCTTTTACAATATTACAATGCAAAAAATAGCACAAAACTGCGGATTTTTTGTAAAAATGCATCTAATCCTTTTCAAACGCTCCAAAAAATTGTTTTTTTAGGCATAAGTCCTTTAGTTTTTGTGATAAAAAGATCTTTAAAAAACTATTTTGTTGTTTTTTTTAAGAGCCCTACTTTTTTAAAGTGGGGATTTTAAAGGACTGAAAAAGAGTAGTGTTCATCTATACACACACGTTTTAAACGTTAATATCTCACTTAATTTTCGTCATACAGAAAATAAAAAAAGCAAAATATTTGTAATTCAAAAAGCTACAATTTAATATGATAGTATTTTTTACGTACCGCCCTTAGTTTTCGTATTATTTTTAAGAAAAGATCATTTTTTATTGAAATTTTTAAATTTGATTTTCACTTGCAGCTTTATTATTCCTAAAATTAAGCAATTTAAATCGGTTAAAATATTACTATGTATTTATGGTACATAGATTTAAAAAAATGGAATGTTGTTTTCAAAGATTTTTGCATTCAAAAAAGTTGGTTTAAATTTATTTTAATCATAACTCACTCCATTTTTATAATACCTACTTAAAAAAAAGGGTTTTTGCAAATGCTTCAAAAAATTATTATTAGTTTTTCTCGAAAAATACGTAGATTTTGCGTTATTTGCTTTTGAAATTTTGTATTTGATGAATAACAGCTAACCTTTAACAAACCACAACTTTATTTGTATTGGTCCCACAGCGGTTACAAAAAAAATATTTGTTTTTTTAAAAGCTACAATTTTGTTATTTTTATATATTTGATAAAATAAATACTTATCGAGTTAATTGCAAAAAACCGATTAAAAACGTTGATGTTATCGACGAACAACTCCGATTTTCGATCGCGAATAACTCGAAAAGTATGCATTTTACAAAAAAAAAATGCATAAAACATTTTCTGCTTAGAAATTATTTTTCTATTGATTCTCGTGGTCAATACATAAAAAAAATCCACCCCTGAGATGATTTGGCAACCACCTCAAAGGTAAAGGCGCCCTTCGGCATGATATCGATGTTGATCCTTGGACTATTTCCTACCTACTGTCAAAATTTTAAGTAATTCTATGCATTTTGAAAAAATTGCTAGACAAAATGGTTCGTTTCCTGGACTATGAGGCCAAGTTCCGTTTTAAGATCTCCGGGGAGAGCGGAGTAAGCATATTTTTATGTCACGTGGTCTTGCAGCAGATGATCTGCTAATAGAACACGTGACATAATATGTTAATCAAAAACCACTCTAAAACATTAAATTCGACTGATGGTCTAATAGAGACAATGCGATATCTGCAATAAAACTTTGTTTTTTTTTTTAATATAATCAAAGCGTTACCAGAAATAATTTTACAGGAGTCTCAGTAAAAAATGAGCACAGTAATGGATAAAGTATAAAAAATAATTTTTAAGTAATCGAGCTCGTATTGCTTTGCCAAGTAATGCTCCATGTATTTAAATATCAATTATGCACCTAAAATTTTACAAAAACGCAATATCGATTTGGACGAGGCAAGTAGAGCTTTAGCACAAAATAAAACAAAAAACCTATAGAAATGACTTCAAATCATTTAAGTGCAAAGCCAGTGAAACTTAAAGAAAATATAGTCTTTTTTACGAAAAACTCCAAAGAAACATTATAAAATATTTTGATAAATTGGTTTCTGACCACTAATATCAAAACAGAATAGTAATTAGTGATGGATAATTTAAATTAAAAATAATTGATAATTTGATATTAATATAATATAATCTCTATCATTTGATTATTCGATTTAATTTGAATTAGGAAAAATAACCTGATTCCACAGAATCGATGACGCGTCGCGACAATGGCGTTCAAAAAAAAAAGAGAACAGATCATAAAATCATTCATGTTACTAAAATCTAAAATAATAAATAATCATGTTAATCGGAATGCCCGCTGTGTGAATTGTGGACTTAGCATCACCATTTTTTTCATGTTTTCGTCGTTTTCGTTTTTCGTTTTACGACAACGAATAAAAGAAACTATTCAAATTAAAATTATTAAAGCAAGCCGCGAAAATGTATTAAATTATAATCGAAATCGAAATTCATATCGAACGACGCATATCCAATTATCTTCGTTTCACGAGGGTTTGTACTTTCGTCATCAATTACCTTACCTTTTTTAATAAATTAAAAAGGTCAAAAACAGACTGAAACAAATTAATGACGTCAAAAAGGTTGGTCGTTTCTTAAAATCAAAATGGCTGCCGTTCAGCAGCTGATTTTTAAAGCTACAAAAATAATATCCTAAAATATGGGTTATGAAATTATGTTATTTTTCAAACTTGTCAAAAAAATTGTTTTGTCAAAAGTAACGTCAGATTTTATTTTCATTTTCGTTTTTTTATTATGTTAAATGCCGGTATTCAGAAGGTGAACAAAATATGATTTTAAACCTTATTGACTATTTCACACAGGAGAAAGATGCAGGAATTAACATGTTACCACTTACTGCAGTTTTAGAGGTAAGTAGATTTGTTTATTCTTGTGGTTTGTTATTGGTAAACATATTAAAGTGTAATTTATGACTTTTTTTTGCATGCTGTAGAGAGTAGCTGATGCCCTGGGAGTCGGAATTACCACCGTTAAAAAGATAAGTTCGCATGGGATCAGAAACAATGAGGATTATAAAGCAGCCACAACAACTGCAATTCAATGCTCTCGTGGACGCCCTCTTTATAAGATTCATGAGCACATCATTAGAAATAGAATTTACGCAATGTTTGCTGCAGGTATTTAAAATAAACTTTATTTTATTAAATAAATATTAAAAAATTTATTAAATAAATTTAAAAAATGTACCTATACATATTTTAAAAACTTAAACTTAGTAAGTGATAATGCTGGCACCACCGCATACTATAAGTTACGGTTATGGTATTTTCTGCTTCTTTAGTGTTCAAAAATCCAGTTAAACCTTATATAACATCCATATAAATAATTTGATTAAAGAAATTAAAAAAAAAAGAACGTAAACTAACAAATAAAATTATCAAAAAAGAGAGAACATGCGAAAAGAAAACGTTTGTTGTTAGCAAGGTATAAGATAGCACGGTACAAGAATATTATTAAAAATAAACCAATTTATAGACCGTCTTTTTTTTAGCCCGAAAATCTGAAAGAGTTTAAAATAACTGCAAATCGTTATATACGTGCTATATTCCAGGTATTAACTGCAAATTGTTATATATGTATTATATTTCAGGTATTTCTTTTTGGTTTCTATAAGGCTTAACACTGTTGGCTTTAAAAAATGAAATATTTCTAAAAATGTTGTATTTTGATAATTACTTGTTCAATTACGCTGACTAAAACACCCATTTTCTAAAAAATCGGGATTTCGATGGTCTTTTATCATGAGAAACACAAAAAAAATCAACAAAATTGAGACAAGAATAACGTTAAGTCTAAATATTTTTAGGCTGATATAAAGCGAATCTAGAATCCGCCGATAACGCTGGTCCAATCGAATTTTTGATTTAAGCTTAGCTTTACCTTAAGGAAATTAAAAATTTTATTGGTGCAATCGGATCATGGTGAATTAAAAATTTTATTAGAAAACAATTCTGAACGTGCTCTAAAGAGCGCTTTGAAACGTACTTGCATCAATATTGCCTAACTTTAATTAAAAATGTGAACAACATTGAATTTATATGAATTAGCTACGACAGCCCTTTTTTCCAAGTCATGACGTCATTCATGACGTAAGTACAAACCCTCGTGAAACGTTCTATATGACAATTATGCACATCTACCGATAGTATGTATACTGGGTGTTAATTAATTGAGTGCCGATAATACAGGGTGTGAATCCTCGGGTGATTTTTGGGAGAAAAGTTGATATCATCATATGTCCTAAACCTCTTAGTTTTTGAGCTACAGGGTGTTAATATTTTAAGAAAGAAAGTGGGTTTTTCATTATAAATTATTATCACTCTTAGATATTTTTATAAAATTTTGTACACATCTTTTCATAATTAAGTAGCATTTTTTGACGTAAAAGATTTTTTAAAATTTTTATCAGTGACGTCCGTACCATCCCCATTTATTTTGAAGCAAGTACTAAACTTACTTTCGTACGACGTACCGTTTTCGCGTAAAAAAATAAAAACCAAAAAAATTTTTTTCTTCAGTTCATTGCGACTGACAAATTTTTTGGTTTTTATTTTTTTACGCGGAAACGGTACGTCGTACGAAAGTAAGTCTAGGAACCAAATTTACTCCAAAATAAATGGGGATTTTAAAAATAGTTTTGGTCTTTAGAAAAATCAGTGACGTACCACTTTTTTTCAAAAATTGTCAGTTCAAACCCCGTACGGACGTCACTGGTAAAAATTTAAAAAAAAATCTTTTAGGTCAAAAAATGCTACTTAATGATGAAAAGACGTGTACAAAATTTCATAAAAATATCTAAGAATGATAACAAATTGTGATAAAAAAACTGTTACTTTACATGTTACTTTACAAAATAAAGTTTAAAAATCAATTAAAAATTTAAAGAGTGACCGCAAAACCTGCCTGTTTTTTCAAAATTTACAGAGAGGTGAGGAAAAGACATACAGATTTTTATACCAAATTATTCGTCGAAAAAAATTAGGATGAGCATTGGTTTTCAATTTTTGCAAATTTTTAAAAATCACCCGTATTTATGGGTTGGAAAGTTGCCAAATCTAAAGAATTGCGAAAATACCAGTGGTATTAAAAGCTATTCTTACTGCGATTTTTGTTTCGAATGGAACTTGAAAAAATGAAATAATATATCTCCATTCCCGAGAAGATTGTACACCAACCCCCATGGACTATGTGGGGGTGCAATCATCCCCTAAACTATGTAAAGTCATATGCAACTTTAAAAATGGCAGGAAACCGGTTTTTCAGGTAATGTCTAATAAGAAATAAATGTATATGATATTCAACACCCTTATCTAAGAATTAAATCACCCTTATCAATAGAAAAAATTGAATGAAATGCTAGCTCTTCCAAAAAAAAGTTCTAATCCAAGTATATAAAGCAGGTCAACCTAGATTTTCGAGTTTATTTTTAACCAAAAAATGATATTAACCAACGTTTGAAGTGAGTTTTGATCAAAAGCCATCCTTATTATGAAAAAAAATAAATTAAATGTTAGCTTATGCAAAAAGCGTTTGGGCCTCATATTTTTCATCCCCAGTGCTTAAAACAGGCCTCCTTAGATTTTTTGAGTTCATTTCTGATCAAAGCTTCCCCTGCACAGGGGTAAATATATCGCCTATAATATATAGAATCATATATAGCTTTAGAAATCGGAAAAATATATTGATATGTTTTAATACATGTCTAATACGAAATAAATGTATAACTACTTTACATAGTTATACAGTAAGTTATGTTCATATTATATCTGAGATATCCTAAAACATTAAAATATTTTTTTACAATTTTAAAATTTGTATAAAATTTTCGACATTTTAGGGTATAAATGACCCCCTTGTGGGCTTGGTTAAACGTGAACTCGAAAAATCTAAAAATGGCTGTTTTATTCACTTGGATTAAAAATATGAAGCTAAAACTTTTTTGAATAAGCTAACATTTTATTTAATTTTTCTAATAATTTGGGTGTCTTTACCCTTTATTTTTGGGGTGGTTTATTATCAAAACTCACTCTAAACGGTGGGTTTATGTTAATTAATATTATATTTTAGATATTCTAAAACATTTTAATATTTTTTACAATTTTAGGCTGTATATGATTTTCTACATTTTGGAAGATGAGTATACACATTTAGAGGGGTGGTTTTGGTTAAAAGTAAACTCGAAAAATCTAGGTAATTCCCGTTTAATATACTTGGTTTAAAAAAATATGAAGTAAAGGCTTTTTTTTAAAAGCTAGCCTTTAATTTAATTTTTCCTATTGATAAGGGTGGTTGCAGCCTTAGAAAAGGGTGGTTGATCATCATATACATTTATTTCCTATTAGACATGTCTTAAAAAATCTGATTTTTTTGCAATGTTAAAAGCTGCATATAATTTTATATATTTTAGGGGATGATGCACCCCCACATAGTCCAAAAGAGTTGGTTTACAACCTTCTTGGGGATGAAAATGTATTATTTCATTTTTTCACGGTCCAATCAAAACAAAAAATCGCAGTGAGAATAACTTTTAATATCACTGCTATTTTTGCAATTCTTGAAATTTGGCCATTAAAGGGGGGTGATTTTTGAAAATATGTAAAAATCGAAAAGCATTCTAATTTTTTGTGATAAAGAATTTTGTATAAAATACGTACTTGTATGTCTTTTGCTCACCTCTCTGTGAATTGTGAAAAAACAGGCAGTTATTAGGCGATTTTTGCGGCCACTCTTTAATTTCTAAATAAAAACATTTTTTCTTCTTAGGACGCATGGCCAAAAACATATCACCAAACTGATGTATCACAATATTTTTACTATTATTAGATTGTGAACCTGAGTAAATGTTACGCATAATCTGCGTTCGTACAAATGCGGATTGAGTACTAAAACTGGTAACTGGTACTCAAAACTAGTTTGCGTCAAAGTTTTTTAACAAAAATTAATTACCTAAAAAAGATTGCAATAGGCACTTTTAATATTGCCATGTAGTCTCATAACATAACAATTTTAAATGGTGCATAATTCTTTAAGAACATAACTGTATATGTGCATTATTTTTATACGTTTCGCCTTTTTAGCACCTAAAAGTCCATAATTATCGTAGCTTAATTACATTTTTATTTCAAATCTGTATTAACCTTATGTAAAAAGAAATAAAAATACAATTTTTACAAAAAAATAATACTTTATTTTTATAGTAATACCAAATAAATATCATGACTCTGTTCGTGATTGATTTTTCATTGAGTAAAACAAACTGTTCTTATTTTCTAGCAATGTCTTAGGATTATCAAACTCGGCAATATTGCCATTATCCAACACCATCACTTTATCACAATCCAAAATGGTACTTAACCTATGTGCTATCATTATCACAGTACAATTTAAGAAATGCTCTTTAATTAGTTCGTGGACCAATTCGTCAGCTTCTTCGTCCATGTTGGCCGTAGCTTCATCAAGAATAACTATTTTATTTTTTCTAATTATTGCTCTTGCCAAAGAAAGCAACTGCTTTTGTCCCGTACTTAAATTTAGATCAATAATTTCGTCGTCGAGAGTGGGTATTAAATCTTTAACACGAACTTTTTCCAGTACATGCCAGATCTCCTGATCCGAATAAATTTTATATGGATCTATGTTATTTCTAACAGACCCTTCAAAGATTATAGGATCTTGAGGTATTATAGAAATATTTTTTCTTAAGAAATTAATAGATACTGAAGTAATGTCTATTCCATCAATCAGTATTTTTCCTTCATACTTATAAAGTCGGTAAAATGTTGATATAATTGATGACTTGCCTGCGCCTGTTCTTCCAACAATGCCAATTTTTTCCTTGGGATTTACTGAAAAACTTATACCTTTTAACACCTTAGCATCAGAATTATAGGAGAGGCTGACATTTTCATATCTTATCGCACCATCTTTTGGCCAGTTATTAATTGCTCCTCCTGTTTTATCTTCCTGTTCGATATCAGTATATTCTAATACCCGTTCTACTGAAGTCATACAATTTTCCAAATCTGCCCATTGTCGTACTGCCCACTGTAGATATCCGGTTAACATAAAAACTTGGCTTAGAGCAAGACCCACGTTGCCGACGGATATATCTAAAACAAATAAATGTGTTGAACTTAACATTAGTTACCCAGCAGGGCCGTATTTAGGCGGTGGCGAGATTGGCGCCCGCCAAGGGCGCAGCTACCTGGGGGGCGCTAAATCGGCCATGAATTTTTTTCATCAGTTGTTAGTACCATAGTCACATTATTATTATTTTAAATTAATCAAATAAATAAATTACAACAGAACAATTTTTGTAATAAATTTTCAACTAAGATACTAATTTAATTGTTTTTAATATATTAAGGCTGAAAGAATGCATAAATTGTTAATAAAATATCAATTTATCCCGATATCCACAGCGAGAATATAACTTTTTTTTAATTTAAGCTTCGGATAAATTGGTTTTTTAAAAATTCGAGGTAGCTCTAGTTCTTTTTACTACTAATAGCTTAGGAAAAATAAAAAGTTTTATTTAGTTTTATAGTCATTTAATATAACAGAGAGTAAATTTATTTTGCAGCTAAAATATATATTTTGAAATCTCTTCTACCTGTTTCATAGCAAAGATTTTAAATAGTTTATGTAAATACATGTAACATAGGTTTTAAAACGAATATTTTGTTGCATATTATTTAATTTATTAAAGTATAAATGTTACGTTTTAGTAGGCCTGCTAAGCACAATATTTTTGTATCTACGATTTTATTGTTGAGAAAATTTTAATCATCCGCAAATAAGGTTGTTTTATGTAAATCATGTCTCTTTCAAATAGTGGGCAAAAGTTTTCATATAAAGAAAACATAGAGTTTGACACAAATTCCACCACAAAATTGGTATTTTAAAGAAACGAAATTCTCGGATTAAAAAACTTTAAACCTACAACTTTGCACTTTAATTTTGTAAAATTTCCGGGGAAAAATCACTGAACTTTCCGTTTTCATGAGGGGTATTCCATACTGCCTAAATCCTCCGGGGTGTGGAGGGAGGCGCAAATGTTGACTCCCGCCAAGGGCGCAGCCATACCTAGATACGGCCCTGTTACCCAGTCACACATTAAAATAGTTGTGTATACTTTTCATGGGACATATGTTTTTCGTCGTATTTTGCCTTCTGATTACGAACCCGGAGTTCGAATTCCGCCACCAGGTCACCATTTTTTTCTAACCTCAAAAAACTACCAAATAAAAAGGCAATTAAAAAAAATATATTGACTTTAAAGAAAAATAAATTAAAATTATTAAAAGTAGATACAAAATAAATTAGGGGTCATCATTTTTTTTTTTGGCAGCATCATATATAAAACCTGATCAAAACAGAAACGAAATGTCTGATACAAAACAGAGCAAAAAAGACATTTTACTTAACAACTTAATTTTTTTTATATATTTGATGTCTATTTTTCACAAGAGGTGGCACCGACCTCAAAAAAAAAATTTATGATTTAAATTTGTTTCGTACCTACTTTTGATTTCCGTTTTTTTTTTAGAAAATTAGTGTTTGTATAAAAATATTGTTTCATAATTTTAGGTTTCTTTTTTTGGGGTTAATATAATTTTATAATTTTTAGTTTTAAGTAAGCACTAGAATACTTCTTCTGTACTAAATAGTAATAGTTTTGTTGTAAATATTTAACAATAATGGTAATTATTTTCTTACATGCACTAGAATTTGACCAAGGTTTTAAGATATTTTTCTTTTGACACCACACCTGTAGCTCAAATTTATAAGCAGGCCGTTACGCTTACAAGTATTAGTCCACTAGCTTTTCCCCCTCGTAGACTACAAGATTTTGACAATTTTGTCTTTTCCTGCGTGATATTTTTCCCCCTTCGCGCGTCCTGCGATTGAGTATTTTTTAGTTTATCGTATTTTATTTGTTATTATTCTCTAATATAAAAGGTGTTTGTGAATGAGTTAGTTCTATAATTTCTTATACAAACTTTGATCCCTCTTTTACCTCTCTCAAAGATACTGCTACTTTCTAGTTTTCTGAGTAATTAGAAGCCTAATTTGAAGATTTGAAAATTGTAATTTCTCGTCCGTTTTTAGAGATTTGAAAAAACTACATGTGCTACCTTAATTTTGGTCATGGATTTGGATTCAGCGGCTCCTTTGACATGAAAATCCAAAGTTGAATGTAAAAAAACAGTTTTTCTTACAACTAGTAATTTTTCATAAATTTTCACTATTTTTAGTCGTTTTTTAAGGTTAGAAAAAAATGGAGATGAGATGGCGAATATCTAAACCCGGATTTGTAATCAGGAGGCAAAATTACTACGGAAAACATATGTCTCATAAAAATTATACCTAACTTTTTTTGTGTGTGGCTGTATTCTCATTAGTTTACATTTTAAGTTTGGTAAAGAGTGACCGCAAAAACAGCATATTTTAAGCCTATTTTCTTACCCTTGCCAGAGACCCTAAAAAAATTCTAAAAATATTATGCCTATGTCAAATTATCGGTA
This sequence comes from Listronotus oregonensis, assembly GCA_019359885.1. Lineage (NCBI taxonomy): Eukaryota > Metazoa > Arthropoda > Insecta > Coleoptera > Curculionidae > Listronotus > Listronotus oregonensis. The sequence continues at coordinate 210,295 of JAHBCN010000106.1, read as the reverse complement.
ATAAAAAATCAAGATGATAATTTTTTTGGTTTTTCGAATATCACCCCTAATTAGGGGTTGATAAGATGACGCAAAACTGAAATATATGAATAATATCAATACGAATAAAAGTCAATCTAATTGTATTTTTTCTATGAAATTAAATTTTAAAAATAGAAAATAATTTATTTTCATATTAATGAGGGCGTAATGTAGTTGAAAGTCCACCATTAAACTCGCTACGGGAGTTAAATCAACCCGCTAAATATGTAAAAAAGCAAAAATTACTTGAAAAATCCAAGAAAAACTATAAGGGTATTCTAAATTATTAAATATTAAAATCGTCTACCTCCCACCAGTATCTATTTAAGGAAACCACCCCTGTAACTTACCCCGAAGGTGATAATTTACAAAAATATCATAGCAATATAAGAAAACTGTCGAATATTTTATAATAGATCCTACTTTTCTCATGAGAAAGATTAGGCTGACTTTTTTCTAATTTTTCAGTTTTTTTAATAAAATTAAACTCCTTAGGGGGTGAAATCATCGGCTAAATATGAAAAAAAAAATCAAAAATCACTGAAAAAATCAAGAAAAAACTAAAAGATATTCTAAATTATTGGAAATTTAAATCGAGTACTGCTTACCAGTATCTATAAAAAAAACATTTCTATAACTAAAGGGTGAACTACTTACGAAATAGATTAGACTGACTTGATCTAATTATTCCAAACTTTTTTTTTAAACCAACCCTCTTAGGTGTAAAATCATTCCTTACAATAAAAAATAAAAAAATATTTGAATAATACAGAAACAAGTCTAGGTATATACTTTTAATTACGAGAAATATAAATCAAATATTTTTCACCGATATCTACTAAAAACAACCCCTTTAACGAAGGGTTAAGTTCTAGGAGGGGTAAAATCATCTTTAAAATATTACATAAAACAAAATTATTATATTTCAAAGCATTCCGTATGTTATCACGTTCGTGGGTAGTTCACCCCTTCGTTACAGGGGTGGTTTTCTTATAGATACTGGTGAGAAGTACACGATTTAAATTTGTAATAATTTAGAATATCTGAGTAGTTTTTCCTTAGATTTTTTTTTAATTTAGGGGATGATTTAACACCCTTAGCGAGTTTAAGGGTAGACTTTTAACTATATTACTCCCTTATATGAAACCAAATTATTTTTCATTTGTAAGATTTTATTTTCTATAAAAAATACAATAAGAATTGTTTTTATTCCTATTGTTATTATTCATATATTTCAGTCATCATATTATCCCTCAATTAGGGGTGATTTTCGATATTTTTCGAAAAACCAAAAATATGTTCATATTGATTTTCGTTACCAATAATTTTTCATATGCAGAATATTTTCAGAATGTTTAGTTATTGTTATTATTCATATATTTCAGTCATCATATTATCCCTTAATTAGGGGTGATTTTCGATATTTTTCAAAAAACCAAAAAATATGTTCATATTGATTTTTCATTACCAATAATTTGTCATATGCAGAATATTTTCAGGATTTTTTTAAGGTCTCTAGGCTAACTTTGCGGTCACTCTTTTAAAATCAGATCCGTTACCTCCTTATGAGTTACAGCGGCACTGTTGCCAGATTTCCTTGTTTTAATTTTTTTACAGTAATTAATTGGGCAGGTCAAATTTCAAAATTAAAATTGTTTTGTTGGTGAGACAACTTATCTTTAACAAAAGCTACGGCAGCCCTTAAATATATGTAAAACTGCCAAAACTGCGTTTGCAAAATTCGGTACTTGGGGATTTTTGAGTATGTGGAATTAAACAGTGATATCGGCACTATCGCCAGATTTTACTGAAAATGCTTTGCTGTCATCTCAGCTACTACAGAATTTTTAGGATTGTGGATATTACAAACTTTGACAAGTCCAGTTTATTGCAATAAACATAATGGGATGATCCCATTTAGGATAACCAAAGATTATGTGTAACGTAAAACTGGAAAATCTGACAACAGTGTCCAAAAACTCGCAAATTGCCAATTTGTAAACGTAGCCGTTTTTATTGCAAGGAGAAAACTAGGAAACTGGGCAACTGTGCCGATATTACCGTTCAATTTCTTATGCAAAAAATCTGCAGATACCAAATTTTGTAAATTCAGCGTTAGCAGTTTTAAGGATTTAGGCATTGCGACACTTTTGACTCACCCGGAACCTTAGGAGAACATCAAAATTGATTTTAAACAATATGCAATCAATCTTAGTTATGCCAATATTCATAACATTTTACTTACGTATATTAGCAAATAAGAGAACCAATATAATAAAAATAACAAATAGGGAACCAGTAAAATCCATAACATATCCAAATGCCCTTTTTGTCGTCATTACCATATAGTATGTTGAGTTCGCTAGATCTTGGTGCTTGTCAAATTCATCTTTTAATACTTCTTCGGCTCTGTAAGCTCTTATTGTAGTTAGGCCTTCTACAGATGCATTTAGATGTCCAACCAGAGGACTTCGTGCTTAAATAAAGGATGTGAAATTAGATAAAATATTCATGTCCGCATTCTCTAAAATCTGAAATGCCAGAAATGTGACATTGGCTAGATTCCAATATTAAATCTCAGATGACAGCGCAGCAAGCAGTATTTTTTGTAACGTGTTCTGTTGGCAGAGATCCGCTCCGAGACCACGGGACATAAAAATCTGCTCGCTCCTCTTTTATCGGAGATTTAATATTGGAACGTAGCCGTTATAGGAAACTAAATTGTATTTTATAAATGCGTGAACGCAACTAAAGGTTTTAAAAATCTAAAAGCGGTTTATAATTTCTTAATATACTGGTTTATAACATTTAAGTATTATTACCTAGTGTGTTTTTTTAACTTATAAAGTATGGTATAATCTTGTTGTTACAGTTTTGCAAGCGATTGTCTTTCTGAAATCGCAGGTACTCATGCATGCCAGAAATGTTAAATACATGGTGATTTGTTACCAGATAGAAATATATAACATTTGAAAATTGTTAAAAAAATAATAAAAATGAACTGGATGAATCTTAATGTTTTTGCCTAAAAAACTTACTCATTGCTTCCAGCCTTTTTAATGCCCGTCCAGTAGGCATGTAAACCATTCGTAATATGTACAACGCCGTAAAAAATCCCAATGCAAATAATAAAAATATCCAGCTTACTGTTGCAATTAAAATTAACATACCAGCAATTGAAATAAAACTCTAAAAATAAATAAAAGACATATATACAGGGTGTTTCAAAAAGCATGGCACAACGCTAAATGAGAAATTCCTTGGCCAAAAATGTGACAAATATATATACAGGGTGTCCCAAAAATAAAAGGGCACAGAGCAACAGCAGATTCCTTATGTCGAAATAATGTAATTTATATAAGGTTGCCATACCCCAAACTTGATAATAACTTAAAAACAGGGTGCCAAACTTTTAATTTTCTTTTTGTTTTTTCGTAATAATTCTTTAACTAAATGAAAGAGCGGAACAAAATTGGGGATCTGGGGGTTGTTTGAGGCGAGAAATTCAAAATCGTCCATGCTTTTGATGTTGCTAGTAGAGGGCGCCAGCTATGGCCTACCCCACTTGTTTTAGATGGCATAACTTTTTTTAAGCTTAGTATATTGACTTGGAAAAAAAAATTACTATAATTCCTTCTGCACAAAAAATGTAAACCTCATTTAAGTCTCTAGGAGGATCTGTTTTCGAGATAAACGCACTTTAAAGGACTTCAAAATTTTCTTATAAAAAGTAGGTTTTGGCCAATTGTTTTTAAACTTTGCATAGTAATAGTTCTCAATACGCTGATGAAAAGTCTTTACGGGCACAAATCCCGAAAACTCCTCCAACCCTCCCAAAATTACCCTTAAAGGTCACTGGGGATTAGAGGACCTTTGAGGGTGATTTTGGAAGGGTTATGGCGGTTTTCGGGTTTTGTGTCCATAAAGACTTATAATTAACGTGCTAAGAACTATTACTCTGCAAAGTTTAAAAACAGTTGGCCAAAACCCATTTTCCAAAGGAAAATTGCGGGGTCCTTTAAAGTGCGTTTATCTCAAAAACAGATGATCCTAGAGACTTAAATAAATTATATATTTTTGATGCAGAGGAAACCACAGTACCTTATTTTTTAATGGACAGGATAATTTAGTAACAAGTGGCGGGATAAATTGTAGCTGGCGCCCTCTACTAGCAACATCAAAAGCATGGACAAATTTGAATTCCTTGCCTTAAAGAACTTTCAGATCCCCAATTTTGTACCGCTATGACATTTAGTTAAGAAATTATTACGAAAAAACTAGGACAAAATTAAAAGTTTGACACCCTGTATCTTAGTTATTATCAACTTTGGGATAGGGCAAGGAAAAATTCCCTACTGTCTTGGTGTATATGAAAAAATGTAACTCCGTTTTAAGACCCGATGTCGATTTTGCTGAATCTGATTTCAGTTCGCCATCAAAAGTAAGATTTTAATATCTTATTGCAAGGCAACGATGTTTGTCTTTTAAGTAGACGCTTGGTTTCTCTGTTGTTCACTGGAGTGTAACAGCAAAAACAGCAAACAGCAAATATAAATATAAACAAACAATAAAAATATATATATATATATATATATATATATATATATATATATATATATATATATATATATATATATATATATATATATATATATATATATATATATATATATATATATATATATATATATATATATATATATATATATATATATATATATATATATATATAATGTATTATTGACGTTATTGACGGCTAGAATCCAGAGATTACTCTTATTTTAGAATGTCTAGATGGAAATTGCATTTTTATCTCTTAGTAACGACTACTTACTCTAAAAAATTCCATAAAAATAAAGGGAAACTGCTCATCGATTACATCCAAGTCATAAGAAAACCTATTTAATATATTTCCAACAAAATGATTGTCAAGAAAAGTCATTAAACAATTGATAATACTTTGACACATTGCCTCATGTATCTTGATGGAGGCTTTTCTACAGTATCTAAGTAATGAATATGATTTAACCAAGGATAAAACTGCCGAAACTGTAATTAATATTGTGTAGAGGTTAAATGTTCGGTCCCTTCTCTCAACTGCTCCCTCGTAGGTAATTGTTTCGTTCTTTTTCGTTGTTACATTATTGCCTAATAAAAGGTCAATAGCTTGCTGCTGATAATCCACCCTTAAATTAATTACAAAATGTTATGCTTGTGTCACAAAATTTTGTTAGGTTTTAAAATACTTATTTCTATGTATTAAAATGATTTGTTTGAAAAAAATCTAGATATCACACAGTGGCGGCTCGTGAGAGAGGGCTCCGGGGTGCGGCCTTCCCAGAAAAACATCATAAACGATAAATATATATTCATAGATATATTTATTAAAAATTATAAGTGCAAAGACAAAATTTTTAAAACAAATTATATTGCACGAAATATCTACTTTTTAATGGGACAGCCCACGTACAAGACCAATGAGTCATTTTACTGTTAGTCAAGGAAATAAACCATTTTGCCTCTCAATGCATAGAATGACTTAAAATTTTGACAGTAGGTAGCAAATAGTCCAAGGATCAAAATCTATATCATGCCGAAGGGTGGTGGTTACCAAAACATCTCGAGGGTGGAATTTTTTTTGTATGTTTTAACTATAGAAATCGATAGAAAAATTATTTCTAAGCAAAAAATGTTCCATGCATTTTTGTTTGTAAAATGCATCCTTTTCGAGTTATTCGCGATCGAAAGTCGAAGTTTTTCCTGAATAAAATCAACGTTTTTAATCAGCTTTTTGGAAATTACTCGATAGATATGAATTTTATTAAAAAAACTATAATCAAGTTTTATGCAGCTTTTAAAAAACAAATACTATGGTTTTTTTGTAATTGCTGTGGAACCAATACAAATTAAGTTGTGGTTTGTTAAAGGTTAGCTGTTATTCATCAAGAACACATCAGAGTTTCAAAGGCAAATAAGGCATAATCTACTTATGTTTTGAGGAAAATAAATCATAACTTTTTTGAAGCATTTGCAAAGACGTTTCTTTTAAAAAAGATATATATCATAAAAAGTGAGTGAATTATAATTAAAATAAGATTAGACCACAACTTTTTGAGTGCAAAACTCTTTAAAAACAACCCCCTAACTACCACCCTAATTAAAATAAATCGTAGCCCTTTTTCAATTCTCTTTATCTATGTATCATAAAAACATTATATCCATGTATCTAAAAAATTCCACCCCGAGATGGTTTGGCAACCACCCCCAAGGTAAAGGCGCCCTTCGGCATGATATAGATTTTGATCCTTGGACTATTTGTTACCTACTGTCAAAATTTCAAGTCATTCTTCTATGCATTTTGAAAAAATTGAGAGGCAAAATGGTTTTTTAAAAAACTTTTAATAACAAAAACTGAAGAATGCTCAAAAACTATTTTTTGGAGCATTTTAAAAGCGATTCGATGTATTAAAAAAAAAACCCGCGGTTTTTTACTATTTTTTGCATTGTAAGATTGTAAAGGATGGGTTTTTAAGGATTAAAAAATTACAAAATGAAATTAGTAATACTTTTGAGCTGTTAGATTTTTTAATTACAACTCTGTGACAATATGTTAATTTTTCTAGAGTAAACAATTTTTTTAATAAATCATAATAAGGGTTGATTTTCGAGAGTTAAAATAAATTAAATAATGTTTTAAGGAATTAAATACTTATTTTTATATGAGCCTAATTTTATGTGACCTATAAGCTTTAATATGAAAGTTTTAAAAGTTTTAGCAATAAGGGGTAGTTTTTACCCCTAAAAAATAAAACGCGACCTTCAACATAATGAAGATTTTGAAGAGAAGGGTGAGTTAAACTCAATCCCAAAATTTCATGCAAAACACTGTGATAATCTGTGATTAATTTTTTAGGGTAAATATATATATTTTTTAAATCATAATAGGGGTTGACTTTAAAGGGCTGAAATATTTTAAATAATGTTTCAAAGAAACAGAAACTACTTTTTAACTTACTTCAGTCAAATTTTACTCAACTTAAGCTTTAATGTATAGTTTTATAGGTTTTAGCAAAGATAATACTACAACGAATAGATGGTTCATTTAAATGGGGCGCTCTAAATCAGTTCGAAGATATCAATGCTTCCGTAAATGCGAATAAAATTAAGTCGGTAAGCCCTGCCCCAACGAAACGAGGTACGAGACCATGTGTGACGTTGCCAATGTCTGTCGCTTGTACCTTATTTGGAATACCAAGTAGCGACAGTGGGCGGCTAAACGGGTTGTGTATTTTCAAGTCGCGTTTCATCACGTCAATAGTAAAGGCCTGCCGGCAACACTGTTTAACTTTCGTTCAAGGATTGAAATGCACAGCTCGAAAATCTCTCGATGGACATCGGCTCGCGTTAGCCAAAGTCCATTAGGGGTATCAAAAATATAGCATTGCATGGTTCGTCTTATCCGTAGTAGTATTATCTTTGGTTTTAGCAATAAAGGGTAGTACCAGCAGAAACGGATACGGAAATTTTACAATTTTTTAGGATTCAATTATGATTAGTAAAGCATCATATTTAATATTGTTCTATTAGTTAACTCACACAACTTACACCGGACAATATTTTAAATTTTTATCATATTATTCCAACACAAAACACGGCATTGTAAAAATCCACCAGTTATACTGCAACCAGAAATTTTACTCGTAAACATCAAACAGCGTAGAAATAGAACAAATATAGAAAGGAATAAAGAACGACCTATGCTTAAGAATTAAAAGGAACTATAACATCGATACGTTATTTCTAGCCAATGAATCCTTAAAAAGCTACCTGACAGAAAATAAACCCGAAAGCCTTAAAGATCAGAAAACCGGCATTTATGAAACTTTATACGAATGTGGTAATACATATGTAGGCGAAACAAAAATACCAATAAAAGTACGCAAGAACAGTGAAGATGCACAATCAAAGGATAAACGAAAAAATCTGGTGCGCTTATCACTCTTGGGCCCAAGGACATGATATGAGGTGGTCTGAAGCTGAAATCATACACCGAGTGCAGCATTGGAAGAAAAGAAAATTTAAAGAAGCAGCAGTCATCAACCAAAATCCTGAAAGCTTTCCCAAACCTTCAATAGATATTAGAGATGTTTAAAAAACACTTTTAGATAAATGTCATCTTAGCCTTAAAACTAGATAATTTTATGCATTGAACGCAAGATGGCTGTGTTATTTAAATAAATTAAGATAATGAAAGTCCAAAATACATCCTTCATTTAATTAATTTGTTAAGACTAAGAAATGATAAGATTTTTCTTACCCTTTTACTTTTAGTAATGAGTATTGCTCTGGTTTAGTACTGTAAAATAATAAAGGGAGAATATGTTTAAAATATTTCTTTTGCCCAACTTTTAAAATCACTACTAGCATAGTAAATTTAATAATTTGCTAGTAAAATAACAAAAGAGGGTATAAACTTACTGTTTGAAAATATAGTAAAAAAAGTTCTAGTTTTGTGTAGTAAGTTTCTTTGTGTTGACTTTTTTTATTTTGCATAATACTAAAAATAGTAGGTAAAAATATATCATAAAATTAATAAAAGCAGTTTACTGTTTTAGGACAAACTTAAAATTATAAACTGGCTAAAAAGGTATCTGCTATCTTTTTTAGGATCAGCTCAAATTGTTACTAAGCTCATTAAAATTACATAAAGAAATTAATTTATGTTTAAACTAAAAACAAGTTTTTGTATTATACTGTTAAAAAATATAATTTTTATAAGTTGCTTCGTTAACATATTTAAAAGAAGTTAAAATAGTTGCATAATTACTTACCAGGTAGAAATGAGTTTCGAGGAATAACTTTCGGTAAATTGTGCACCAATATAAATGGCCATTATTAGAGCAAATATTATAACTCCACCACCAAACCTAAAATACTTAAAATAGGTTGAAAAATCGACACTTCCCATTCTTTTATCTTCATGGTAAATTTTCTTTTTATCTGTTTCTTCAGTTAATTCTACTTCCATAAGTTCTTGTAACTTTTTTTCTGGTCTATTATTATCAATGCTTTCTACTATTTGATTCTTAAGTTCTTCCAATTCTTCTGTAAAAATTTCAGCAGGTTTTGTAACACATTTAAGAGATCCTCTATTTAAAAATATAACATTAGTTGCTGTGATAAAATTATCGGGGTTTTGTGATACGAAAAGCACCATCTTGTTTTTTAAGTAGTCCCTAATACAGTTGTTAAATATGTCTCCCTGTACTTTAACATCAAGCGCAGCAAGGGAGTCGTCTAAAAGATAAATATCACTATCTTTATAAATAGCTCTTGCCAAATTAACTCTCGCTTGTTGGCCTTTGCTAAGGTTCATTCCTCTATCTATAACAATAGTTTCATCTCCATTAGGAAGAAGGTTAAAGTCATATTCTAATGAACAAACTTTAGTTACTTCTTCGTATCTTGATTTGTTAAATGGTTGTCCAAAAAGAATATTTTGCTTTATAGTAGCAGGGAACAACCAAGGATCCTGAGATGCGTAGGAAATTGAACCACACACTGAGATGTTACCTTTCGTTATAGGATAATCGCGTAAAATTGCTTTTAGTAAGGAACTTTTTCCTGAACCAACTAGACCTGTTACAATGTTCAGTCCTGAATTTGTTATACTTAATGAAATATTTTTTAATATATTTTCTTTGCCTATTGTAACCGAAACATCTTTAAATTCAACTTTTATCTTTTCATTGCCTGAGGTGTTATCCCTAGATCCTGTGTAATGTTCTTCAATGTGCAACATTCTACTGACGCGGGTAAGTGAAGCATAGAATTCTGCAGAATGGGTTAAACCAAGTGGAATTGAAATTCCAACTGAATGTTTTAACTCGCTAAAAAGTCCCATGACGTAGAATACCATTTCTGTAGTTGTTGAGTAGCCTAGTGCTACGTAAGATATTAACAGAACAGGAAATGTTATTTTTGAACCCATTATTCCAATCAGTATAAGGCATATTTTTAAATAGTATGCTTTCATAGTAGTATACATCTCTTTTCTAAAAAAGAAAAAACAAGGGTTAATTTGGTAGGTACTCATAATAAGTTTTTACCACAAAAATACAGGTTTACCAAATGAAATTGGTTTAGGTTAATTAATTAATATCTGGTATAGCTACGAAATAAAGCCTATTTGCAAATATTTATGTGTGGATATATTATCGATTTTATTTATTTATTTATTTTCTGAATTTTATTAAGTTAAGCCAAGGTCACTTTTTTTTTAAATAATCAAATCTTAAATCCATTTTCTTTAAAGCTTACAATTAGTTTAAAACAAAAGAATATCCGCAAAATTCGCCTGTTTTTGATATAGCGACCAGGAAAAAAGAAAAAAAAATTACAGTTTTCAAATTATTTGTCATTTATTACCAAGGTAATTATGACCCTTTGTTCGAAAATTTTTACGAATAATTGCCTTTATTTAGTGGCTGAAAATTCTAATATTTTTTTCATCATAATAAAGCAAAATTAAGTATTTTCGTAATAAATAAGAACTTATAAGGGTTAAACATTTTTATTAATGTTTTGTATTTGGTTTACTCCCTTGGAGGAATAAGATTTACCCAAAATCTATTAAAATGACTGAAATGAGTTATCATAAGTCTTTTATGCAAAAAAATAAATAAAAGTTTTTTTTTTATTTGTACAACCTTTATCTTTTCTTGATAGGTGGTGACTTTACACTTTTTAGGGTTTTTTTCTTATCAAAACCAAAAAAATAGTTGTTTCATCTATGACTTAAAAATACATTTTTTTTGCAAAATTTATTTAAATGTGTTTTTTTAATGTTTGGGTATGAAAAGGGAAATTTTTGAAATTTTTTGAAAAACGAAAGATAAGGATAACCTTGGTTTTCAATGACAAGTATTTTGATATTGGCATCATATTTTCACTTTTTTTTTCCTGATGCTATAAGATCTTTAAAGACAGGCAAAAAAAGGCTTTTTTACGGTTACTCTTTTTATTTAGGTGACTCTTGTTAAGTCTTGGATAAAACATAAGATAAATAAATACAAACTGTTTTTAGTCCGTTCGTTGGCTGTAATGATCGAAAAATTTTGGTTAAGTATTACCTAGTATTGTCTGTGAAAAAAAAATCTCAGGAAATTTAACAAATGGTCCGCTTTATTGAAGCGTCGAACGGATTATTAATTGTTTTTAGATAGTTTACTACTAACTTCCTCTCGTGTAGGATAATTGTATTTTTAAATATTTTTCATTAAATTATAAAATTGTCTGTAAATAAAGATACGTTATACAACTTAATATTTAACCTATTGTTATTTTTACTGTGTTTAATCTATGACATCAAAACTAGTGAATTCAAAGTGTTTTTTTTTTTAATTTTTACCACCTTTAACGACATTTATTATTATAAAACATTAAACCTAATAATAAAATTACTCCTCTACCCAAAGGCGATATATTTATTTTTTTAATAAAATTTGTTTTTCAAAAAAGCGCAAATTTTTATTAATCTCTGGTGCTAAAACTTATGTACCCTAGTTACCCCACAGGTTTATAGATTTGTCTTTAACTTATTATTTGTAAACATATTTTACATATATATATATATATATATATATATATATATATATATATATATATATATATATATATATATATATATATATATATATATATATATATATATATATATATATATATATATATATATATATATATATATATATATATATATATATATATATTTTATATATATATATATATATATATATATATATATATATATATATATATATATATATATATATATATATATATATATATATATATATATATATATATATATATATATATATATATATATATATATATATATATATATATATATGTATATGTATAATTTCAAAGAAATCCGAAAAAAACTAAAAAGTAGACAAATTTAGCTCTATCTCAAAAATCGACCGCTTTAAAAATAGCACTCCACGGTTGTTTCATATTTTAGGATTAGGGTTTGTCTTACATTGGTAACACAGTTTTTATTTTCTATTAAAGACGTTTAATAATTAGTTTATTTTTCAAGGAATATTAATCTAGTGCAAAGATTGATGGCTTTTCTACAGAATATAGAAAATATATATTTCCGTTTTAAATTCTATAGAAATTTAAGTTGTGGTTAGTAGTGTGTTAGTGTGTTGGCATATAAATTGCTTTTAATTAAAGGCCCTTTTTACTGTTTTCACTTATTTATAATTTTAATCAGGGGCGTACCGACAGGGGAGGCTTCGATTTAATTTGTTCACAATTTTATCAAACATCATATTTTTGCAGTTTTCTTTAAAAAATCTGATTCCGCAATATGGGTGACATAAAAAAAGTATTCCTGTAAAAAACCTGTCAGGCTAGCCGTTTACGAGAAAACACTTTCCAAAGAAAATAGTGCATGCATGGTCACCCAATAATAACAAAAATTTCTACATCAAAGTAGGTTTATGTCGGTGCTAAGTTAAAAATGAAGAAATGGTCTAGTAACTTTAGTTTCGGTAAACGAATTTAACATCAAATTTAAAAATAAAGTTTATTCGATTATTAGAGTACTAATAACTGTGTAATAAAAAAAAACTTATGTTTCTCGCCTTTCAAAAAATGCCGGAATACTATTTAATATGTCTTTGTATAACTTAAAGTTAAGTTTTGTTATATTTTTGTAAATGTTTAATAATTTATATTCACCAAAGCTTTACTTACTTTCTTGCGTCATAAATTCTTTGCTGGAAAAATATTTCCCATGTATACATTTTAATAATTCTTAATGCAGATAATGCTTCCTGGGTTAGTTGTAATCGGTTATCTGCCATTTTGCCCAATTTAAGTCTCATTTTTGTCACCATTTTGCTAAGAAGAACTAAAGAAAATAACAAAGTTAATCAAAACATAGAATATAAAGATTTTTAGCTCTAATATTCTTTGTGATACGTATACTCCAATATTATGCCATAAAATGATAATGGATTATACTGTGTTTCAAAAATCAAGATGTCTTAACTTAATTTTTTTTATAGCTTGAAAGATCTATTTTAAATACTCCTACGTTTGTTAAGTTCTCTATTGGTAATACTTTGAGCAGTGTTATGGTCATTATTATTATTTTAATAAAGGTCAGATTTTCGTTTATTTTCATAGTATAAAAAGGCATTAAAAAAATCCCTTTATGAGTAAGCAGGAATTAAGATAAAGTTTTTTTTTACACGAAGAGACGTTTAAATATGTTTTGTTGTTAGTCAATATGTTTGTTCGTAGTTGCTTTGTACCAAAAATGTCGATTTTATCCAGATTTGAGAAATAATGTTTTTATTATTAAGCACATGTTATTTTTACACAAGTAAAATACCCTTTTTATTTAATTACTGCTTAGTAAAACAATTTTAGTGTTCAAATATATCAAAAAGAATTTAAAAGTAGCATATTAGGTTATTTAAAAATGTTTTAACTTTTAAAATTTTGAAAAATTATTTTGCTTAACCTTAGTTTGTGAGACTATATGTTAGCAAAAATAATTAAATTTAGTGTGTCGCAATTCATATGACATGAGTTGTTCAAAAACATTTATTACAAAATATTCATGTCAAAACTGCAAACATAGAGAGTGCACATTTAGCTGCTTAAACTTACTGCAAAGGATATCGCGATAAAATTTAATCGAACGATACATTTCTATCTTACAAATTATTATCTATCTTACTTATATAATGCGTAATAAGACGAAGTCTATTACCTAAAACACATTTAGGTCTAGTGTTAGAGAATACACTATTTTCACATCCAAATTACAATATATTCAATGCAACTAATCATACAAAAGTTTACTTTTTTTTTAAACGTAATGTTGTATCCTAAATAAAAATGTATATAAAAAAGACATAATTAAAAAAAAACATCATACATGTGGTTAATATGAATGAAGCACTCAACCTCGGAAACTTTTGCACTAAGACAGATCGAAGTGAGGTTTTTTGCATTGGCTTCCTTAAATCATTGGAAACAAATATGTCTACTTTGTATCTTATACAAACTCAAAATTGCATTTGTGCAGACAATAATGCATTCAAAAAATTCTTTTTTTTAAGTCATTTTAAGAAAATTACATAACTTTAATAATAGTACTCGGAATTGACTCAAACCAGGTTCCCTGGAGTTTTCGGGGTCGCTGATTCCGATTATGATCTTAAATTAACCCACAGCCGACCTGGAGCTCAGGATTGCTGATAAACGTCATCTTCCTGGCTTCTTCCGAAATTCACGCGAAAAAGAAGAGAAACTCGCCCCCCCCCGGATTTTTTGGGTCGCTGAACAATTTTTTACATCGAAAACGACCTCCCGAACACCTGGTGCACCGGAACCTGAACGTAAACGTCATCTTCAAAGGTTTTCCTGACACAATCGCAAAAAACGAAACAAAAATCGTTATGGAGGATTAGTTTCGATGTGAAATTTGGAGTCAGTGCCCCAAAAACCCTCCCACAATGATTTTCGGTTTGTTTTTTGCGATGTGTCAGGACAAAACCCTCGGGATTGACGTGCACGTCCAAGTTTCGGTGCACCAGGTGTTCGGGGCTGTTCGCCGGTGCCATATTTGAATTCGGCGACTCAAAAACTCCCGGGGGCCGAGTTTCCATGTGAATTTCGGGAGAAGCCACGGAGATGACGTTCATCAGCACTCCTAAGCTTTAGGTCGGCTGTGGGTCAAAATAAAAATTATAATCGGGATCAGCGACCTCGAAAACCTTAGGAAACCTAGTTTAAGTCAATTCCAAGTCTTATTAACGAAGTTATGTGATTTTTTTAAAGTGACTTGAAAAAATGCATTTTTGAATGCACTTTTGCCTGCACAAATGCAATTTTGAGTTTGTATAAGATACAAAGTAGATACATTTTTTTCCAATAATTTTAGGATGCGAATGCAAAAATCCTCAATCCGTCTTAGTGCAAAAATTTCCGTTATTTTGGCTGTTTTAGTGCTTCATTGCCCCGACTTCCCACATTGTTAGGTAAGCGGAAAATATATTTATGATAGTCTGCTGTGATATGATAAGTGATTTAATGATTCCTTGACTAACCTCTTGGCTAAAAATGGTCAATCTACGGATTGATTCACCTAGTAAAATAAATCTTGCTATTTGTCATAAAGGTCTAAAACTTGAAATATCCTTGTTATTTATAACTTGTTATTGTTTTTGTATTTGTTAAAGGTATTTTAAATTTAATAACATTATACGCAGAGTGACTTGTTCTTAGTTATTAACGGTAACGAAATAGAAATTAGAAGAACTAATTTTTAGGATAATATTCAGAAAGAATTAAAACACTTTTTAAGAGATTTTTTTTAATTCAATAAAATATTACTTTTTTAAGATCACCAATGTATTGTTAGTTTTAATAATTGCAATGTAAAAATGCATTAAAAAACAGTTTCTATAATTATTATTCGTTTGTGATCAAAATGTATTTTCAATTACTTAAATAAAAACATACCATTAAAAAATACCAAAAAAAATGGACACGTTTTTCGCTTTATACATGTATAATAACCGGTAATTATTAAATAATTGCAACACGTTAATATACAGAGTGTACATATTTTAAATTTTTATTAAATAAAGGAAGACCTCGTTTATTATTAGAGTCATAATAGAATATAGTAAAAGATGAAATATTTAATGACACTTAATAACCTGCTAATAATAATGCTCGAAACCCTTTCAACTTAAACATGATGCTAACTGATAATAGTCCAAAATCTGGAATATTATTACCAGTTTGGGACATACGGTATAATTGCATAAACAATAATAAAAACCATCCTATAGACAAGGTATTTAAATGATAGTTACCTTGAATAATTAATCCCATACTAAGCATGCCCATCGCAATCGTGGAAGGTAAACCCATCCTTGAGTATAACAGATAAAAAACTGTTATTGTTTGTATAGTACCAATAATCATATCACTTAAGGTCCAGATGTTATGAACTACAGTCCGTATATCTTTTGTCAAAATTGTAACTATGTTTCCCATATTTGTTTCTGTGATTTCTCCAGGGCGTAGCTTTAATACTTTCCTGCACAAGATAACCGAAATTACCTTATATATTAGTTTTAATAAATAATATAACGTTTATACCGGCTGGTGGGTCGCCGAGCGGAACATAGGAAATCCCATGTAAATTTTAAGGGGGTTAATTATTAGCTTCCCTGTACATTTTGCAGAAAAAAACCCCTGGTGCCAAGTTTCAAAAAATTTTAATAAGCGAATCTTGAATTACTTAATTAAATGTTATTTAAAAATTACCAACTTTTCGGTTCAGATAAAACCAAACAGACACCAGCCACCAGCAAAGAATTTGTTTTAAGGCTTTGTCAAATCGGACGTACAGCCGAATACAAGGAATGGTTTTTTTTTCGTTTCATCAATCTCACAACCATTACATTAAAAGTAAAACATACGTTAACACATTATTTTTTATCAAAACTTTTAGTTAATGTAACAATTAAGTTTAACTAATAACAATTATTACTATCGATCATTATAAAAAGAAATTATCATATACTAGAATTTAATTAAGCCAATAGCAGTATCTGAAATATTTTCAATTTATTTTCCCCACAAGTCTATCTGATCCATTTCAACCATTAAAGGTATAATAAGTAAATTCGAGGCATAAAGCCATCGCAATAAATAATTTTAAATGTTTAACTCAGAAGATCAAAAATAGATCCGAAAAAAGAGAGAACTGAACTCTTAATATTTTACTAGGCGTGAAAAAATAAAATGAAATAAAATACAGTAACTTTTTTAAAAATAATAAAGAATTATATAAAAACATTAATTAATCAAATGTTCAAACAACCCCCCATTAACAGGTAAACAATATCCCAACCGACAATAAAATTCATTTCCAACGTTGCTAAATTGATGTTGCGAAATTTTATTACATTCTAACGAAATAGCGTTTTGTAGCTGGTTTAGATTCTCAAATTTTACACTTTAATAAATGACACTTTTTAAGTGACCCCACAGAAAGAAGTCATTCGATGAAAAATCAGGTGACCTGGCTGACCAAAGTATCCGGTACCATGGCCCAATAATATTGACGTTAAAAGCATTTTCCAGGTACTCTCTTACCATACGGGCAATATGGGCGGGACAACCATCCATTTGGTACCAGATCATTAGATCTTCATGAACAACTTCTTCCAAGGCGAGTCCAATTTTATTTTGAAATAAGTCCAAATAGATTTCTGCTGTCAGATTATAGTCCATAAAAAAGGGTCCAATGATATGGTGTCCGATAATTTCTGCGAATACATTTGTTTTTGGGGGATATTGTATCCGAGTATGAAAAAAGCGATGTCCATTTTCTTGGCTCCAATACCGGCAATTCTTTGATTCATTGTTGAGGGTGAATGTACATTCATCGGTAAAAAAAATATTTCTTAAAAAATTCCTATCATTATTTGCTCTTTCCATCATTTCAAAACAAAATGTCATTCTTTGCTCTTCATCTCCTTCCTGCAGCTCTTGATGTTTTTCGAATTTATACGAAAAATATTTGTGTTTTTTCAAAGTGCGCAATATCGTTGTATGATGTTTATTTACCTCTTACCCAAGAACCCTCGTACTAACCATTTTGTTTTCCTTCCCACTCAGTAGAATATTAAGAATCTTGTTCTCTCTTTCTTTGGCTCTATTTTCGATATCCTAAGTTAGACACTTACAATTATTTATTACGGTACCTTTGGACCGAACTTACTGACAATAGGTTTAATAGTTAAAATGGACGGAATGGGCTTGGTGGGGCAATAAACTGAAAACATTTCAGATACTGCTCTAAAACTGTTTCCCGCATAATGCCACTTAATTATGGATACTTTTTCGTCGCTTGAATAATTCATATTTTTTTTCAAATACCGACTGTCACTGATTTATTGATACTTTTCCTCATGTTAGGGACAATATTCATTTTACTGGTATCTGTTTGGTTTTACCTGAACCGAAAATTTGGTAATTTTGCAATTACATTTAATTGAATAATTCAAGATTCGCTTATTAAATTTTTTTGAAACTTGGCACCAGGGCTTGTCAGATTGGTCTCTTTAAAAAGTTATTTTACATTTTTTTTGTAAAATTTACAGGGGAGCCAATAATTGACCCCCTTACAATTTACATGGGATTTTCTATGTTCCGCTCGGCGACGCACCACCTGGTATACTCTTTGCTGTACATGCTACATAAAACAAAAGGTGCTTGTAGAATTTGTTTGCAGGTATTTTCTTTATTTGTTATCATTTCTTTGTTATGTTTATAAAGACTAGAAAAATATGCCACGCGTGTCCGTTTTAGACAATTTGCTATCTAATTCTTTTAGTACATAGTTTAGATTTTAAGCAATCAGAATTAACCAACATTTTTAACCAATGAAAAGTTAAGATTAAACTTATCGCTAACCTAATTAGGTTGTCATGTTTTACTAGAACTGTATCCTGTATTATTTCATAAATTTTCATAATGGTATCATATTTCCTATAAATAAATTTGTAATGTTAATATATTAGGAGCTTTTAAACTTACCTGTAAATTAAAGAAGTTAAAGAAGCTTTTATTTGCAATTCCAGTTTACATTGTAACATATAATAATTATGGGCCCAAAAACAATAAAAAATTGATAATGCTACAACAGTTCCTGCATAAAAATATGCGTCGTTTCTTGAGATTTCGGAATGAGATCGAAAATAGGAGATAAATTTGCTGATTGCGTGAGGATGAACAACACTAAAACAAATTAGTTTAAAAGTAAATAAAAAACAATAGTTAATTTCTTAAAATTTAAAACAGTTACAATACAGCGGTTTGAGGGTGGTCAATATCTTGAAATTTTCAAGATCTTGTCTTAATTTTGTCTTGATTTCTAGACAAGATCAAGACAAAAAGTAAATTTTTAATTTCAAGACAAGACAAGGAAAAATGTGGCAAGATTGAGATTTCTTGATAAAATTTTCAAGAAATTTTGAAATGTTTTGTTTTTTTTTTAATATTTTTTCTTTTTTTTTAGATATCTTGTTGGATGAACTTACAGGATTGTAAATTATTATTTTTTACAACAGGCTAGCCCACTTTTAACTTATGTGTTTTATAGCGTGTAGTATGGAGATTTTAAAGGGTAGATGGTTTAAGTGAACTAGCTCCTTCCGTTTAGAGTGGGCCAGCCATTTCTATAAAAGTTACCTATATTTTTTTAGAAATCATATTTAATTTAAAAATTATAAAAAATAAATAAATTATATTTAAATGAAAAATAAGCGTTTAAATAAATTTTATTAGGTAATGTCCTAAAAACCGCAATTTTTAATGATAGCTCCTGCGAAAATATTCAATTTTTTTAAAAATAAAAACTCGTAGATACTAATGCACAATACCTAAAGTAGTAGGCAAAATAAATAATAAAAAATAATATTTTACAGAAAAAAATAATAATAATAGTTTAAAACTATGTATTTAAATAATTTGATTAATTTACTAAATAAAAATTAGGAAACAAAATCACATTGTTTTCTTTATCTTATTTACTTATTATGGCAATACTTTAAAATTAAAGGTAAATTTAATATTAGAATATGATATCTACAAATTAAGACACTTTAAACCTTAAACAGAATGATGGGCAACCCGACCTCTCATTCGGGTTATTGTCAACCCAGACCGAGAAAATACCTGAAATTACCCTCTCTACTGGTACCGACGTCGCCGATATTTTCAAGAACCGGAAGCAGATACTTTTGTGCCTTCTTCACCAATGCAGTATATCTTTCCACTTATGGGTCAATAAAATATTTATTAATTTTATACCTCTAAATTTCTAAATTGTCTTTTTTTTAAGTTTTTGAAATGGTTCTGTTTTTAATTATTCTGAATAAACAAGCTTACATTTTTTATGCTCTTATGAAAAACAATTTAATGCTTCAAATACAACGTTTCGGTTTTTAAATAACTAAACTAAATTAATTTTTTTAATGCGAACATGGATTTTTTATTTTATTTTTTAAAGCTTTTGACCTCCCAGTGCCATAGTAGCTATTTTTTTGTTTTTCTATTAACAGAGCAAGAGTAATTCTCCGTCTCCCTCTAATACATGTAGAATGAATGAAAACACACTTAATTTATATTTTAACCATTGGGTGTAATACATTATTGCTTATGGGACATCAAGAGCTTCCAAAAAGATAATAACAAAGAACCAAGATCCATATTTTGTAAAAAATAATTCGATGTTGGTATTGGTAAAATGAAACGTCCTATCTAAAAACAAGAATAATTTTTTGAGAGCATAAAAAGTGTCTTAAAATTTTATTTTGGTTTTTTAAAATAACTAAAAAAAGACCCGCAAAAAAATGACAATTTTGATATTTTTCCGTAGTATGTTTAAAAAAATATTTGGATTTTTTTATTTTTCTGCTCGGCATTTTACTTACCGCCAAAGGACATGGCACTACTTAAGTGTATTTTTCACGACGACAATGTTTTCCATTTTTGGATATGTTCACATGGGTGTGCTCGCAGCATAAACCTAAAGATTAGAAGTAAAAAATCTAAAAAGTTGCTAGAAATGTATGATCTTTTGGCATTTAATTTCTAGAGCGGCACAAACAACCCCTAAGTAAACCATTTTTATTCTAAGAATACAGGTGCGCTCGAAACATGGACCTAAAAGTAACATGCAAAAAATGCTAAAAGTTGCAAGATCTTTGTGTTTTTCTGATATGTTATTCCTTAGTAGAAGGCAACTTCGTTAAAGCAAACAAATTTCTCCCACTTTACAGGGTGTTTAATTTAAAGGTTCCTTACATTGCTCCAAGGAATATCGCACAATTGTCGGAATGTAAAATATACATGTGAGTAGTGCCATGTCCTTTCTCGACTTCGTCTCAGTTTAACCAACCTCGTGTCTGTTATGGTTTTGGAGATCTCAGTGGCGAGCATCAAATTTGAATCACCCTGTATATGAGAAAATATTGTAAGTCACATTTTTTAATATTTAATTATTGTTTTATCCTTTCTTTATAATACCCACTGTTAAAATAATAAACATATGATTTTAGTATTTTCAGTTGCTTTACTTTATATTATACATTAATAATTTTCAAAAATCTTGAAATTTTTTGAATCAAGGCAAGATTTTTTTTAAGGAATCGTCAAGACAAGAAGTCTTTTATTTCTTAATTTTTTTTCACAAAACAAGAAATTGCCCGTCAAGACAAGATTTCTTGTCTTGACGGGCACAGAGGTTT
This sequence comes from Listronotus oregonensis, assembly GCA_019359885.1. Classification (NCBI taxonomy): domain Eukaryota; kingdom Metazoa; phylum Arthropoda; class Insecta; order Coleoptera; family Curculionidae; genus Listronotus; species Listronotus oregonensis. The sequence continues at coordinate 188,909 of JAHBCN010000106.1, read as the reverse complement.
TAAAAAATCTGGTCAAATACTTTTACACAGTATTTTATTTTTATAAGTATTTTAATTAATGCAGAGTAGTTCTAACTTAAAACTGTATATAAACTTGTTCCTATCTTAACTTGCCTCTTTTAAATTTCTTTAGACACAGGCATTTTTTCAGAGAGCTGGAGGGCCGCGCGTGTTTAACCTATCCCCAAAAAAGGATCTTTTATATTAAAGACGTTTATCCCTTTTTTTTTTTGTTTGCAACATAATGAAAACATTCATAATACCCAAATTTGAAAGTATTTAGACACAAAATTATACATGCCAGGAAGTACGGATTTCGTCATAAAATATCCACAGAATATCTTTTTTTCCTTGTTTCCTACAACTAAAAAAAGTCTCTTGAGTTTCTTGGTAAATTCCACATCGTTTCTGTTGACATATCCAGGATTTTTGACCAAATCTGGAATGACGCGCTTTCTAATAACTTCCTGTGTACGATCTTCCACCTAAACTTTATTGCTGGCTTTCTAGTTTTTTTTCTAATCGACGTGTATCAATGATCAATCATATAACATTCTGCAGAATAAAGTGTTTTTTAACCTTGTTGGCATTACTTTTAATAATAACCTTAATTGGCATATACAATATTATATCCATAGCCATGACAGCTTTGAAAAACTCGAATTTGTCCTTTTATAAGTATTTTCACGATATCTGTTCTTAGAAGTACCACTTTTATGCATCCTTTTATAGTTTATATTGGGAGGCCCCGAACTTCCTACTATGTTCATCCCTTTATTCCTAGAGCGTCGAGACTGCGAATCCTGCTGCCCGCATGCATTCCCGTCCCCCCCCATTTTTAGATCTTTAAATACCATATTAATAAACTTTCTTTTACTTTTCCTAAAACACCCACTATACGTTAATACTTAGGTCATGGTTTATAGTTAATACAATATTTTGTATATTTTTAAACTATGCTTAGGCTTTAAACCTTCGCGGACTATCCAGGGATAGAAAACAAGGTCGGCTGTCAAAGCATTTTTTTCATTCCGTTTAAAACACATTAACATTAACTGTAATAAAATATGTGCTGGTAATAAGAATCATGATGACCTTTATAAATGCACATACTTGGCAAATATAATTATTTAAAATATATAAATAAAAACCATCTTTATTATTGTACCTACACAATGTAAAGGTTAGAATAAATTTAATTACCCCTTTCTTCGACTAAGTTAATTAAAATACAGATGTTTTCTTAAAAATAATTGAAAAAAAAACAACGGGTACGGCATGTAGTTTTCATTAATATTTTTTTAATTCAATCTAGCAAAATAAAGTTATAAATCTTACAAAAAATTTATACTAAAGTAATGTATTTTTAAAATACTAATTTGTAAGTGTTTCATATTCATTGAAATTGCTTTTAAACTTTTAGTTTCTATCTTAGTTTGTCATTTTCTTCCGGTTTAAATTAGAACTTATAATTTGTAAGATGTTGATCAGTCCGAAACCACTCTCAAATTTATTGTTTTAAGAAGTTAACAATATGAAGTCCATATACTATTATGTGAAACAGTGCATCTCCAAAACGTTTTCATCACTTTACACAAAACGAATATAATTATTTTTTTACATTTCTTTAAATTTTAACCGGATATACGAGATTCACTCCTAATATTTAAGCCTTCACAACACCAACAGCCGAGTGATGATCGCGTTGTTAAATTTAGCAATGGACTTAGCAATTGTTAAAAATTAACAACGGTTTAGAATGTTTAACAAAACGTCATTGTTAGAGTTATTCAATGATTTTAGTAGGCAACCTGTCAGAATCGGACATTTTGTTAAACATTCTAAACCGTTGTTAACTTTTAACAATTGTTAAGTCCATTGCTAAATTTAACAACGCGATCATCACTCGTTGGTGTCATGTTCCATCTGACGTTTTTACTAGAAAGTTAACGATTTTTAAAGTTTTTCAAAACATTTTGTATTATTTACAGTCACCTAAAAATTGTGTCTCAGAAAAAAAAAAATCGAACGAAGTCCTGAACATTTATGTGGACTATCAAGACAGAAGTGCCTCGATCAACTTCCTAATAAATATCATCGAGGTCACCGTTCATTCGCCGTCATAAAGATAGTTCGTTCGAAATATTGCATAAAAAAATCTAATGCCATTAAAAATATTAACCTATAAATAATTACTGAAATCACTGCGAGAAACTCCAGTACCATACCAATATTTATATAAAGCTGCATTACATTAAATGATTGGTAAAGGCTTTCTAGTATTTTTGTTTTACAGTAATTTAAGCAATCAAAGTTTTAAAAACTCTAAAATAAATATCAAAAACCTGAAAAAATAAGTAAGAGATTACTTACTCATTTTTACAATAGGCCTTTTCATCACAATTTTTTTTTGTGCGCATGCGTCAGTATCAGCCATTTTTTTCGTACTGTTTTTTGTAAACAAGCATGTCAAAGGGCCTGTAAACACATAATTAAAATAAAAAAATACTAAAGAAAGTATAGTTATTGAAGAAAAGAAATACGAAAATAAAGAAAAAAGTGCCTTAATTAGCAAATATGTTTTTTAATCGATTATTATAATGATATCAGTACGAAAATGAACGAAGAAGCGGTGTTGTTATGAAGTATGTAAAAGTGATACACCCTATAAATCATTTAAATACAATACAATTTAATCAATTTAACAATTGTATATTTGTGGTAGGCCCAATTAGAAAAAAATTATAGATACTTTTTGTATAGTAAAGAAGTAATGATGCCTAACCTCTTAATCAGTTCACTTCTTTTCCTTTTTAAATACGTCCATGACATTTAAGCTACCTTTTTAATTGCGCACAATTATGGGCTTTAACTGAATTATAAACCAGTGAAGCACCATCAACGATTTTTTCCAATTAATGATTTAATTGGGGAGATAATACTGCATTCCCAGCTATTGTCGATCAAAACAGTACGAAACTTTTGAATTGTCCCTATTTCAACATGGCGACTGCGCTTGCGCTTTTCACATGATAAAAAGGCCTATTAAAGGACATGATAACGTCATTAGTTATTAGTCCAGTCTGTAGGTAAAGAAGGCCTGTTTATGACGTTAATTTGTAACCGGTTGAAAGGTATTAGAAGTTGTAGAGGGTGATTACCTAAATATGACTATATAATTTTAGACTCGAAAAAAGTGTCCAGGGGTGGAGGATAAGAAATGGTAAAAACGTGTTTTTTGCTTTTGCAAGCGTCATTGTTAATTTTAAAATTTTGTTTTTAAAATGTTTTTTTAGATATTAAAAAAAACTTATAATTTGAGCCTGGCTAAAATTGATTTGGGTAATTTGTTTATGAAAAAATGCAAAGAACCGTAAAAAATAGCCATTTTTTAAAATGTTGATAATTATTGCAAAAATATTTTTTATCAATTTCTATCATTGCAAAAAATAAAGTTTTTAATTCTGAAATAAATGAGAGGTTCTAAAGCATAATCAAATAATTTGTTAATAAGATAATTGAGTTTTACTGATTTTAGAGCCATAATCTATTGGGCTATATCTTTTTTGTTTATAAATATTGTAGGTGTAGCCAACTGTCTTTTGCTTTTTGGAGACTTATATTTTACTATTATGGCCCAACGTTTTAAAAAAAAATAACATTCAGTCCTTTGCCTTGAGCCTTAAAAAATGTACTTCTTGTTAATAAACAATTAGAGCTGGAGAGCCCTCTGCACGAGTTACAATTTTTTAACTTAGAAATATGAAAAGCTGACGTTAAAACAAATATTTTTGAAAAAAAAGAAGTTGCTTTTACGACCAATATAAACCGAGTTAGCAATTTTTTACTAATATTTTAACTTCTTATAATAATTAAGAATTAATTTGGACGGCATTTAATGGTATACTCGTAATACTGGAACTTGATATAACACATAATAAAAAGTTGTAATATTTATGTTTTAATGCTAAAAGATGTGTTTAAAGTAATTAAGGCGCGAGGGAGGTAGTGGTTGGGATAGAAGTTCTAGGACTGACATGCCAAGTCATAAACGAAAATCGAGAGCTCAAATTAGCGGAGAACAAAAGAAATAATTTTATCTCTGCGAATTTTTATCGGATCAAACCCTTTTTTTAATCTGGGGTAGCGCAAAAAGTTATGAATAATGGCGCATTTAGTTTTTACCATTTATTATCAATTTTTTTTTCATAATTTCAATATCATACTTTGACTGAACATTATACAATTTAACTTTTTAAAGCAGCTTTAAATTATTCATTTCTTTAAATCATGTTATTAACATGTGAATGGTACAATATCTATAATAAAAGAGAGTAAAATATAATTTAAATTGTTTTCGATATTTACAGATTAATATATTTATTATTATTATTAATACATAGAGATGTAGTTTGTATAATAGTAAATACATACAAATTAAAGGTACAGTGTTAATTACGAAATAAAGAATAATCAGTTTTTGACTCGGCATGTCATCACCACCACCTCCCTCGCGCCGCTCGAAAGTATCAGTCACTTCTAACAAATTTTTTTAGCGTTAAAAAACAAATATTAAAACTTTTTATTATGCGGCGTTATATCAAGTTCAAGTATTATACTATCACATGCCGTCCAAATTAATTTTTTATTAATATAAACAATTGAAATATTATTTTTAAAAAATGCTAACTCGGTTCCTACTAGTCGTAGAGACTTGTTTTTTTGAAAATATTTGTTTTAAACTCAACATACCTATTTTTATGTTAAAAATGCATAACTCATGCAGGAGGCGCTCCAGCTCTAATTGTTTTTCTTTTCAAGGCTTAAAACAAAGGGCTGAATATTAATATTTTTATCATGTTAATAAAAATTAGTAAAATATTGGTTTCGAAAAAGCAAAACACAGTTTGTAAGACCTACAATATTTATAAACGAAAAAGATATAGCCCAATAGATTAAAGCTTTAAAATCAGTAAAACTCAATTATCTTAGCAACAAAATATTCAATCAGGCCTTAGGGCCTCTCATTTAATTTAAAATTAAAAAACCGATTGTTTGCAAAAAAAATGGATAAAAAATATTTTTGCAATAATTATCAAAATTTCAAAAATGGATATTTTTAATGGTTTTTTTTGCATTTTTTCATAAACAAATTGACCAAATAATTTTAGCTGGGCGCAAATTGTAGGTTTTTTTTAATACTTAAAAATATATTTTGAACATACCCCTCTAAAATTAACAATGACACTTACAGAAGCGAAAAACACGATTTTACCACCCCTCACTCCTGCACACTTTTTTTGAGTCTAAAACTATATAGTCATATTTACGTTATCACCCTCTACAACTTCTGCCACCTTCCAACCGGTTACAAATTAACGTCATGAAAATTACCTCCAGACTGGGCTATATACCTTTCAACAAACGAATTTTTTTAATTTTTATTTAATATACCTACCCAAAATTATAAAACTAAATATATAGCTGTATACCTGTTAAAAAGTGTCCATATCAGATGAATACCAGTTAAAATGGAGTATCGCAATCCAAACCTCTGCCACAAAAGTTTTATTATGGTTTTATTTTGTTTCCATTCTTGTTCTGTTTTGTCACCACACTCTTTTGAATCACAATCATCCGGTATAGCATAAATATCTTTTTCTTGCAGGTTACCCTTAATACCTCTTTTAAAAAGTCCAAAAGTATATCTAAAAATTAAAATATAACAAGTTTATAAAAATATTATCTTTTCAAACAGATGCACAGCGCAATGTTTTCAATGGAAGGACATTTATTTTGCTCTATTGCCTCAAAATAACTAGAAAATTATTTTAAATAAATTAAATGCAACTTTTTTGTCAGATAAAATCATTTGTAATTGTATATAATTGTTGCCTTATTGTTAATAAAAAAAAATATTTTTTTAGTAAAATAACAGTAAATTGCACCCTATCCTAGCTTACAAGCAAGAATTTATTGTAATAATTCTCAATACGTTTACATAATCTTGAATTAAATAAACTTCTGTCAATTATACTCTTAAAATGTAACTAAAAGCAAAAAAGTAACTCTAAAGTTAGTCATAGAATATAAAATTTCCGAAATTAGGGGTGGCCAATTTTTTGAAATTTTCAAGACCTTTTGATTTTGTCTTGATTTTAAGGCAAGATTAAGACAAAGTAAATTTGTAATTTTAAGCCAAGAAAAGAAATAATATGTCAGGAATAAGATTTCTTGGCAACATTTTTAAAAAATATTGTTTTTATTTTTTTTCTTTACAGATATTTGATAGGATAAACTTATAAAATTGTCAATTTATATTTTACAGAACATATGTAATTATTTTTTTCTTTATAGATATTCGGTAGGATAAACTTATAAAAATGTCAATTTATATTTTTCAGGACATATGGGCTGACCCACTCTTACTAAAATTTGTATAGCGTGCAATACGGAGCATTAAAATGGTAAATTGTTTAGGTAAACTAGACCCCTGCATGTAGGGTGAGCCAGCCATTTTTTATAAAAGTTATCTATATTATTTGAAAATCATGCTTTATCCGCAAACTATAATAAATTATATTTAAATAAAAAATAAGCGTTTAAACCATTTAGGAAATGTCTCAAGAACCGTAATTTTTAATGATAAATGCGGCTGCTGCGAAAATATTTTATTTTATTTTAAATTAAATACTCGTAATTATTAGATTTTTTTATGTAGGTATACCATTGTTTTTTGTCTTAGAAACTTTTTGTGTAAAAGTTTTTTAGAAGTATATTTATTTGTGTTCATATAAATTGTTAATTAAACTGAACGACATAAGTTTAAAAATAAATATTACAGGATTTTATTTTTCTTTTGTTTCCTTATTAACAGAGCAACACTAATTCTCCTCCGTCTCTCTCTAACATAATATCTAGGTTAAATGGAAACACCCTTAACATATATTTTAACCATAAGTTGTTGTTGGTATTTGTAAAAAATGAAACATCATATCTAAAAACAAAATTATTTTCTTGAAAATCACAAAAAGTGCTTTAAAATATGCCTTTGGTTTTTTAAAATAACCAAAAAAGAGCCGTCAAAAATTGTAATATCTTCTTTTTTTCTTAAGTTACCAAATTAATATGATCGGAATGTTTTAATGTTCTTTGCAGCATCTTACTCGCTGCAAAGCAAATGGCGCTACTTAAATGTATTTCCCACACCGTCAGATTTTTCCATCTTTGGATATACTAAAATTTCTTGGCACAAGAAAAACAATATTTAAAGTGTGCTGTGTGTGCCCGATGCATGAACCTAAGGTTTACAAATAAAAAATTCTAAAAGTTGCTCGAAATATAAAATTTTCTCTAATGTTATTTTTTAGAGCGCACAAATACCCCCAAATTATATTTTTTATAACTATACAGAATGAGCCCAAGACATGCACCTAATAGTAACATGCAAAAAATCCTAAAAATTGCTAGAACTTCATGTTTTTTTAGTACGTTATTTCTTAGTGCGGGCAACTCCCTTAAAGGGAAATTTCTTCCACTCTACAATTTTAATTTAAGGGTTGCTTACTTCACTCTAAAAAAATACGCACTAAAAATTAAAAATGATATAACAACTTTTAGGATTTTTTGCATGTAACACTTAGGTCTATTTTTTCAGGCTAACCCTGTATAGTAAGAAAGAACTATGGAAAAAAGTTTTGAAATTTCTTGAATTAAAATAAAAAAAAAAGTTGTCTAGAAACCGTCAAGACTAGAACTGTTTTATTTATTTTTTTTTCAAGACAAGACAAGAAATTGTCTGTCAAGACAAGGGTTCTTGTCTTGGCCACCCCTATGACACGGGCATTTTTCCAGCACAAAGAATAAATGCTGACCTATAAATAGAACCCCGGGTCTGTTTATTCTAAAAAGTTTTTGTGTTAAACTTTATTAAATACCAACCAAAAATAAACAACACAAACCTGATCTTTTTTTTTTGGTTGGTTTTTAATAAATAATACATTGGATTTTTCTGTTTGTTAACTGTTACAAATTTCATCAAAATATCTTTTTCATTTGTGCCAACAAGGATAATTATTTTTTGACTTTACTACTTCTGGCAATAAGTGACCATAACACTAGACCTACATAAAAAAATAACGTTTGGTAAGAATTAGGTAGCAGTCTTGCTACAAAAGTCGACGACTGCGAAATAGTAGAATGGAGTCAAACAACCCAAGAGTATGTGGCTTATTCGATTATTTACTGTTGTTAAAGGCTGGGCTGATTTTTTTAGACAAAAATATGACCCACTCAGAATTATATATTTTTGTGTCGCAAAAAATATATATTTAACATCACGAAAATAAAAAGGAAAAATGTATAATTAGTTGCGTTTTTATCCTGTGTTTGTGCACGATGGCTTGGGGCATACAATCCAATCAAGTTATTTTTTTTTCTGTAGCGCAGTAGATGTCTCAAAGCAAGTAAGAAGCAACAAAGTGGCACTTCGTGTTGCTTTATTGGGAAGTGCAAAGGGAGAAAGTACACTGTTTAATTTTTTTAAGAACAAACCCTGAAAATACCTATAAAATAGAAACAGCTCGTCAGTGAACAAGAAGAGAATGTTTTATGGTGAAAATAGGATCACTAATCAGACAAATGGTTTTTCTTTAAATGAAATAAGAAATGCTGATAGTTTGGGGAGAAACCATTACCCAAACATACAAATAGTATTCCAAATATCTGTTGATTTGTGATACGCACAAAGCATAAAAGTAATAAAAAAGGACTTTTTGGTTCGAAATAAATAATAAGTATTTTGGAAACTGCTGTGGCTAGGAATCGAATATCTTTATGTCATTTTAAGCCACTTTCGAAAGTGAAGCTTACAGGAATAATTGATTCTCTGTTCTACAGAACTCGATCGCTTATTTGTAGAGAATATTATTGGGCAGACTTTTTTGCCACAGCGAACATGAATGTTTCTTTGTAACATTAATTGTAAGCTAAACAATTATGTTGGTCCAACCCAACTTAATTTAAGATTTCACAAAAATAATATCTGCGTTGCCCTGCGCTTGCATCTGTAATCAGACTTTGAGACCTACTTAAAAAAATAAATATTAGAGTTGATGGTACTATCGTCATTCAATAGTGCGTCAGGCATCCATAGCTCCTATACCAACTAGGTTAGGAATTTAGTTTAAACTTAAATCTATACTGTACATATACATTTTAGGAAAAAAAAATGTTCCTTATACACTGTGACCGAAAAAAGTATGACTACATAAAATTATTTTTTAAATGGTACACTATGTATTTCTTTGCAAATTTTGGTTTATTTTTGTATTGTCTTTCATTCTCACAATTTAATTTAATTCGCATTAGCAAAGACAATTATAAATTTGGTGGAAACTATAATTGTCTTTGGCTTTAGTAGTTTAAGGGCCGCTTGCACTGATCGTAATTTAAGCTTAGCTTTAAATTAAACTGGGTTTTTTAAAATATCAACTTGCACCGTCTACTATACTTAGCTTAAAAAAGTCTAGGCGAGGCTTATTAAAAGCTACCAAAATTATAGGCTTAAAGTGGAAAAGCCCGGTTTCCTAACCTCAATGAATTGAATTATTTGATTGACTTGGGCCAAGTCATTCCAGATGTGAAAAATTAAAACCCACAGCACACCCAACAAACTATGATAAACTCTATTTTTTAAAGTAATAATATTTTTAATTTTTTAAATTTTTTCCTTTTTTAGGTTTTTTTCTTTAAATATTTCAAAACTCTACAAAAATAGGGAAAGTATTTATTCTACATTCTTAAGTTAGCAAATTTTATTACCTAAGATTTAAAACAAAACTCTTTGTTTGAAAACAACCAAAAAATACTAAAATAACTTTGCTTTTAACAATAAAAATAATACAAAATTCTTCAAAAATATTTCTTAAAAAAGGTAATAAACAGATACTTGTTTAAAATAGTTATCAAGAATACTCGTAATTTTATTGCAGTTGACGTTTTTGAGTGCTATTTCTAAATCTAATAATTTAAGTTTCTTTATATGTTCTTTGGTTTTTGATGGAATTTGAATATCATCATATTTGCAATTTGTAATATTTTTTCGACAAACTGGTCATATTTTTGAGGAATATTTGAGGATGTTAGTGCCCTGACTACAGTAGTTGGACGCTTTCGGCTGCTTTTAGTTGGCTAAAAGATAAAATTATTATGTTTAATAGATTAATAAATAGGTTTCTAGACAAAAAAACAAACAAAGCTGCAAAGTGGTATATAAATTTAAAAAACAAATTTTCTGAATCGAGTTTTAATATTTATCAAGCCTTAAATTAACTCATGTGCAGGTTGTTTTTTTACTATCTTAGGTGGTCCCCCTCCTGTACACTTTATTTTATATTTTTTATCGGCCGCTGCATTTTTTGACCCTTTTTTCTTGTTTTCAAAACTTTTTTTAATGTTGCACAGTTTCTGTAACACCCATCAGGTAAAATAGCGTTAAATTCAGCCTCAACTTTTATCCAAGCACGGTCTTTTTCCTGAATTATGGCCTGGTCAGTCTTTTTATTCTCGATATTATTTTGGTGCTTAGCAAGTATATTCAAAAGTGTCATCTTTTCTTCATTTCAAAAATTGGGACCGCGTAGTCTTCTACTGTGGCTCATTTTGGTAGCCTTTGATGTGCGTGACATAACTTTAAACTTCAAAATCTTTTCTGTGTCAAGTTGGTTGAAGGTGAAAAATGAACTATTTTGCGAGAATAGTTTATTTGCCCGGCTTAGTAAAACCCGCTAAAAATTATGGCGGTTCAACAAACTAAATATAAGTCACGCTTAAATTGTTTAATTTGGCTTAATAAAGCCAAGCTTAAATTACAATCGGTGCAAGCGGCCCTAAGAGGCATAAATAAAAAACAATAAAAAATCCTTTTACACGCCTACAAAAAGTTATTAAAGAAACGGTCTTAAATCTGTTTTGGCCGGTTAAAACAGACATAAGACCTTTAAAAAAAACACAGGCTTTTAAGAGGATTTTTATTGTTTTTAATTTATTGCTCGTAAACTACTAAACTAAAGCTACTTAAAAACAATGTTGGAAATTAAAAAAAGACATAAAAAAACTAAAATATACAAAAAAATAAATTAAGGAAAAAAAAAATGTCGTCACACTTTTTTTTACCACCCTGTATATGCAATACTATTTTTCGAAATACAGTCATATGTACAGTATAAATCTGCGTTTGAACGACATTCCTAACTTAATTGGCATAGGAGCTATAGATGCCTGACCTGTTGCAGGACCCTCTTTATGTCGAGGATAATGATCTCAGATTCGAAAAGAATCTGTTTTTGGTTAGATGTACGAAGTGGCAGGCATGTTTTTACTGAAAACTCTTGGTAAAGATATGTATAAAATTAATCGAGATATGTTCCATCTTAGAAAGGTGCGAAACATTAATTTTTTAAATATGCAGAGTGTATTTTTTTAAATTCTGCTTTAATCGCTTAAAACTTTATAAGTAATAGTCATAAAGAAAAATTTTAGAAAAAAAGTTTCTTTATTAAATTTTATACAAGAAAAAATTATGTAAAAATCGTAAAATGTATTACGCTTTTTACAAAAAAGCAATACAATTTAACAATAAAGGCAGAAAAAGTATAAAGTTTTTTTGCGTGATTTTTTTGGATCCTTCAGATTTTTGTGAGGAGCTCCGTATTTGGCCAAAAAGAACATTATACTATAACAAAACATTAGGTTAAATTTTGTTAATTTCAGTCTGATCTGACATGAAAACTGGTCAACGCTGCCTCATTTTTATTTTAATTTTCTTATCGTCCAACATACAATTTTGACTGCTGGTCATGTAATGCTCCATTCTAATCAGTTAATACCCATTTGATTTCTGTATATTTTTAGAAAATACCTAAGATTTTACAATACTGATATAATAATATAACAGTTATGCATGATGTTTAATATAATAATAACTTAATATATTTTTTGACAATTTAAATTACCCATGCCTGACAAATTTTACCACCGGATATTATTAAATAATTATTTAACCTTGAGTTCTAATAACTAGTTATAAAACTAATAATTATACATATATTATTATTTTTTATTATTGATACCTATTACCGTTTACCCATTTTAATTCATAGGTTGATAATTTAATATTTGGTTTAAATAAACAATAAAATATTTCTGGTCGCTTCCATTTACTATTATTTAACACACCATTGACCCACGAGGCAACATGTGAGCGTGACGAAATGTACAGGGTTATTCATTTTAAAGTTAACAGGGCTTTATTTTTGAACTTCCCTGTACTTTTTTAAAAAACGAATATAGCCATTTCGTGTATTTTTTTTGGTAGAATTTAATTATCTTATCAGAAAAACATATCAGTAGATAAAGATTTTTCGGGGAATTCGGTGATATAGGGTTGCTAGGTTTATTTCCTGCGGTTCTGCTGCAATTGTTTAAAAACTGCATGATACTATAAGGATAGTTTCACCTGAAAAAACCTGGCTGCCACAGGTCACAGGTGCTTATTTGTCAAAGTCAAGAATTTTAAAAATACGTTTATTACTTTTTGGAGTAGTTTTATAATAAGGTTTTTATCGGAAGAACGGCTTCAAAATATATTATATGCCAAAATGATATGATATATAATATATATATATATATATATATATATATATATATATATATATATATATATATATATATATATATATATATATATATATATATATATATAATATTATATTATTTATACTATTAAGAAAAATTGAAACCAGAGTAGGAAATGCAGTCAATTGAAAGGCCACTTTAAGTAATTAACTCTTTATTGAAAAAGTCGAGCTTTCGGAAAAACTTTTTCCCATCATCAGGACAATCTAAAAATAAAAGAAAATGATTCTTGTTAGTGAAACCAACAAAAATAATTCTCTCTTTTACAAAGTTCTTACCATATGTGAGTTGAAAACATGAAACAGGTTTAATAGCAATGAAGAACAAAACTTCATTCACATTCCTCTTTAAACTACATTGACTTTAACTTAGTTTTTAGCACGTGGATCGTTGCCACCGTGTTACTAACAAGACTTTTACGGAGTGAAAGAAATATAATAAAAAGCAAAAGAATTTATAGTTAAAAAACTTACAAAAACAAGTATGGTTTAAAAACTTAACGACCAATGAGCGCTGTCAGTTGAACAAGAAGTAAGAAATTTGATATAATGATTTTAAAAAACTTTGGATTTTCCATTTTTAAGATTTGGACCTCACAGGCCGCATCTTGCATAACTGACAGAGCCATCTGTCGTGGTGCCTAGGTAATTATTTATACACTGCTCACAATTAAGGTAATTATTTATACACTGCTCACAATTAAGAGTTTGCAGATACATTATTGTATTTTAAAAAATGAATACCATTTACAAAGGTTTAAAATTAATAGAATGTAATATGTATGTACCTACAAAATGCAAAGTTCAGATGCTTATTATTGAATCTTACGAAATATTGTTATTGTTTTTTTGGTACGAGAGAATATAATTATAAATGGAGCTAAGATTTTGGATATCACTCCTTTTATTCATAGATTTTGGTTGTAAGTAAATTTGTACCATTTCTAGGAAAGTTCTTTTGTACCAATTGTCAGCTCTATCTAAAATTCTTGCATTCTGCCAGTCCATAGCGTGTCCAGCAGTATTTACATGTTGAGAGAGTGCACAAGAAAGAACACCTCTTCTGGCGTCACTTTTATGAGAAGTGATACGACCAATTAGATTTCTGCATGTATGTCCTATGTAGACTAGATCACATTCACGGCATGGAATTTGATACACTACGTTATAAGATATCTATGTTAGTTAAATTTTTGACCCATTTGTTTTGAGATTTAATATCAACTAGTTGAAGTAATTTAAGAAGGAGAAAACTACTTCAACTAGTTGATATTAAATCTCAAAACAAATGGGTCAAAAATTTAACTAACATAGATATCCCTCCTGATATCATAAAAATATTATCTTTAGGCCCAAAATTTAGCTTTGGTCCAACTGTTAAAGAAATTAGTGTCACAAATATACTGGCTGACCTAGAAAGAATTATACAAACTCTTAATGATTCACAGAGAGATCTTATTCGTGCTAAGTGTACTAACATAATAACAAACTTTCTCCATAAGAACAACAACATAAAACCATATTTAAGCAATCTGTTTACTAAGACTAAACTTTTTCTCAAAAATCACCCTGAATTGTACGTTATCCGCAGTGATAAAGGTAATGTAACTGTAATCATGTTTAAGCAGGATTATTTAGACAAAAGCAACGAACTTCTTAACGATGTAAGAAACTACAAAGAACTAAAAAATAGTCCTACTTCAACCCTACAACTTAAGGCTAACAAAATAGTTAAACAACTGAGGGACATGGAAATTATAGACAATGATTTATTTAAAAAAATGACCAACTATAATTCAATAGCTCCTAGGTTTTATGCCTTACCTAAAATTCATAAAACCACATTGTCTATGAGACCCATTGTTTCTTCAATTAATAGTCCAAATGGACGACTGGCTTCTCACATGACCGAAATTCTTACCCATGCATATGATTTTAACAATGATTATTATATTAAAGATTCGTTCACCTTCAGTGAGTTTATAAACAATATTCAAATCCCAGACGGTTATGTGATTGTTAGTTTCGATGTAGTTTCCTTTTTACTAACCTACCTTTAGAATAATTATTGCTAGTCTCGAAAATAAGTGGGACACAATCTCAGACTATTACGGAATGGATTTTGATACATTTAAAACCATAATAACTTTTATTTTTGATTCAAATTACTGTGTTTTTAACAATAAATATTACAAACAAATACATGGAACCCCAATCGGATCCTCTATCTCACCCATTCGTGCAACTATGTTCTTGACGATTTGGTGAGGGATTCTCTGAGAATATGCCTTTCTCAATTACCTTCGTAAAACGCTATGTGGATGATCTTATTTTATGTATTCCACATAATAGAGTAGATGTAGCTCTAGAAATCTTTAACTCTTATAACCAAGATCTTCAATTTACCGTGGAGCATGAGGTTAACAACAGCCTACCTTTTTTAGATATGCTTGTTGTACGTGACCCACAAGGTAGGTACTCTTAAAACAACCTGGTATAGAAAACCTTACTGTTCTAACAGGTTCATAAGCTACCACTCTTATCATCCAACAAACATGAAGATCAATCTTATCTTAGCGATGAAAAGACGAGCTGTTTTCTTGTCACATCCCGATTACAGAGAAAAGGCACTAAAACAATTGGAAAATATTCTTGCAGAGAATTCCTACCCAAAACATATTATAAATAAATTCTTATATAGCACACAATACAAATTGCCAGAAAATTTACCCATAAGATTAAGTCAACCACTTTCCTTGCATACGCAAGACAGAGATATAACACAAAATTCAATTCATGGTGAATTTTCTCAAGAACCAGGAATGCCTCTTTTTTGTTCTATTCCATATATAGAGGATTTAACACCTAAACTTATAAAACTCTTTAATAATAATGACATTAAAATAGCAAAAAAATGCCTCAAAACTGGTTCCATTTTATTTACTAAAACTAAAACTCCAATAGATAACAAAGAATCTTATAACGTAGTGTATCAAATTCCATGCCGTGAATGTGATCTAGTCTACATAGGAGATACATGCAGAAATCTAATTGGTCGTATCACTTCTCATAAAAGTGACGCCAGAAGAGGTGTTCTTTCTTGTGCACTCTCTCAACATGTAAACACTGCTGGACACGCTATGGACTGGCAGAATGCAAGAATTTTAGATAGAGCTGACAATTGGTACAAAAGAACTTTCCTAGAAATGGTACATATTTACTTACAACCAAAATCTATGAATAAAAGGAGTGATATCCAAAATCTTAGCTCCATTTATAATTATATTCTCTCGTACCAAAAAAACAATAACAATATTTCGTTAGATTCAATAATAAGCATCTGAACTTTGCATTTTGTAGGTACATACATATTACATTCTATTAATTTTAAACCTTTGTAAATGGTATTCATTTTTTAAAATACAATAATGTATCTGCAAACTCTTAATTGTGAGCAGTGTATAAATAATTACCTTAATTGTGAGCAGTGTATAAATAATTACCTAGGCACCACGACAGATGGCTCTGTCAGTTATGCAAGATGCGGCCTGTGAGGTCCAAATCTTAAAAATGGAAAATCCAAAGTTTTTTAAAATCATTATATCAAATTTCTTACTTCTTGTTCAACTGACAGCGCTCATTGGTCGTTAAGTTTTTAAACCATACTTGTTTTTTGTAAGTTTTTTAACTATAAATTCTTTTGCTTTTTATTATATTTCTTTCACTCCGTAAAAGTCTTCTAAGTAACACGGTGGCAACGATCCACGTGCTAAAAACTAAGTTAAAGTCAATGTAGTTTAAAGAGGAATGTGAATGAAGTTTTGTTCTTCATTGCTATTAAACCTGTTTCATGTTTTCAACTCACATATGGTAAGAACTTTGTAAAAGAGAGAATTATTTTTGTTGGTTTCACTAACAAGAATCATTTTCTTTAATTTTTAGATTGTCCTGATGATGGGAAAAAGTTTTTCCGAAAGCTCGACTTTTTCAATAAAGAGTTTTATTACTTAAAGTGGCCTTTCAATTGACTGCATTTCCACTACTCTGGTTTCAGATTTTTTTCTTTAACTAGTCAGTCACGACTACCCTTCCCTTATATTATATATATATATATATATATATATATATATATATATATATATATATATATATATATATATATATATATATATATATATATATATATATATATATATATATATATATATATATATATATATATATATATATATATAATATATTTCTAAACCATGCAGCAAAATTAAAATAAACGGAAAAAAATTAAATACAATACGAGGTAAAATATGGTGGTAATAAGAACACTTATAACAAAAAATTATATTACTAATAATTTAAATGTTTTATATGACCCCCGTTTTTTTCGAAACATGATCTATAACCCCTCCTTAGCCTTTCTAAGCTCGCCGATATTTTTTGAGGTTCTTGGCTGAGACGATTAATTTCATTTACAATTTTTTCTCTCATTTCTTCCGTGTTTGTGTTCCCATTTTGGCAAACGACATACTTCAAGTGACCCCATAGAAAAGTGTTCGAAATTGTAATATCTGGACTATTAGGTGGCCATCTAATAGTGCCATAACGTCCAATCCACTAATTGTATCGGCGATTGAGATAATGCACAACTTGACGAACAGCATGGGGCGGCGCTCCATCTTGTTGCCAAATTATCTTGCGATACGTTTCGAGTGGCAATTTTTCTAAAATGTCCTCAATATCGTTTTCAAGAAGATTGAAATATCTTTTACCGATTAAGGATCCCTCATAGAATATTGGCCCGACATTTCTATTTTTAAGCACACTACACCAGACATGAAGAGAAGACCTCCCTTGGTATTTAATCTCTTGAAATTTCCTGGGATTTTGTCTTGCTTAGTTATGCGTATTGCGTCGGTTAAACATTCCCGATGTAGTGAACGTAGCTTCATCCGTCCAAAGAATCGTTTAAAACAGGGTAGGATCGTTATCTTGTTCATAGATTAAAATTTTGGAAACAAATTGAAAGCGAAGTTCCTTTTGCTCACGTGTTAAATGGTGCACTGGTAGAACGTGTTATGGAAGATACTTAAAATATTCCAGTGTTCTCTGAACCGTCACATAGGTTACTCTTCTTCTTGCAGGGCCATACCTCAAGTATCTAACTGCGTCAGTAATTGACTTCAAAGTAAAATAATTTAGAATAGCTCGATCCCGGTTTCTTTTTCATATTGTAGTCATTTTTCTAATATGTAACGATTTTGTTTCTTCGAATAAGACCTATAGTTTTAAAATCGTTTTTACTGATATATTTCGGTGGAAATTTGCAACATATATCTTCGTTGTGTTTCCCTGGAGTTTTCTCCACATTTATAATAGATACTTATAATTTGAAGCCGTTCTTCTCATAAAAACCTCATTATTAAACTACTCCAAAAAGTAATAAACGTATTTTTAAAATTCTTGACTTTGACAAATAAGCACCTGTGACCTGTGGCAGTCAGGTTTTTTCAAGTAAAACTATCCTTATAGTCTCATGCAGTTTTTAGACAATTGCAGCAGAACCGCAGGAAATAAACCCAGCAACCCCTATATCACCGAATTCCTCGTAAAAATATTAATTTAATCTATTGATATAAAAATATACAGGGTATTCCATTTAAAAAATACATCACTCGTGCTGTAACTCTTTTGTTTTTGTTTTAAATGTTTTCCGATTAGATTATTTCATTCTACGGAAAAAAATACACGAAATGGCTATATTCGTTTTTTAAAAAAGTACAGGTAAGTTCAAAAATTAAGCCCTGTTTACTTTAAAATAAATAACCCTGTTCCTGAATTGCTTTATTATCTAGCTTTTTAAATAGCTGGAAAGCAGCAAACCTATTCTTAATAAAAGATAAAAAAGATCCAAAACTGTTTCTTCTAATTAGACATGTAACACACTTCTATCGGTTGTTTGCATGGTATCTATTTAAAAAAAAATCCAAAATTTAAAACATTTGGAAAAGCATAATATTCTCTATAACAGAGTCTGTTACAAGAGATCTGCAACAGATCATATTTCATTTGTTTTATACAATGGAAACAAATCCTTTAACTTTATTGGCGATTCCCAGATCGTTGCTCTTGATATATCTAAGGCTCTTAACCATGACAGATTGCTGCGCTTAATACCAATCTTTTTTTACAACCTTCCATTTAAACTTTCTGCTTGAATCTTTAATTTACTGTCAATTGAAAGGTTGCTTCTTCTAGCAACGTAATGGGTGGGGCACCTCTGCAACTAACGCAAACTCTTTTACCATTTATCGCATTTATATAGTAAATAAACATTATTCCCAATGTTGAAAACAACAGATCTTGATGGTAAATTAGGAGTTGATATTAAAGCTTATAAAAACAACGTAGTACCTTCATTTTAGAGTATATTTAAAAAATTTCATTTAATACAATGGATTTTTTAAAGAAGGATGTCTTCGCTTTGGCTTATTATTTTTAAGACCTATTCTATACAGAAAACTACTACAAAAAGTTGTCATAAACATAACCTACCCTTTAAAGGGGCGCACTACTTTAAAAATACTCTAGAACGGTATTTACAGGATTTAAGAAATAAAATTAAAGAAGTTTTGGCAACTTAAAAACCCATAGGTTTTTTAAGTAAAAGCAAAAAGGACCTAAAACGTTTTAAAATGAATAGCAGAATTATTAAATTAACCAATATTTATCAATAGTAGAATTATTAACATTTATTTTTAGATGAGACATTTCGTTCAGTTAATTGTGTTTAAAAGGAAAGAATCTTAATTATATCGACCTTAAGTATCTTTATCTTATAACCAATTCCAGTTTTTTATTTGATAAAAAACGAATTAAATTTCTATGTGACGCTCCTGAATAAACATTTTGAGTTGTAAAAAAGGTAAAAATTGTAACATAACAACATTAGGACACCCTAAAAGTTATGCAAATTTATTTTAAACAGTTTTGATAATATCAGACAATCTTAAGGAATTTATTTTAAAAAGACTTTAGCCACATTAAGGACATTTCTTAGGTCAAACTTATGGAACTTTTTGTTTTATTTTCATGTTAATGTTTCGAGACACCCTGTGTAATCTAGGTATTTTATTATCCTAAATTAAACCTTGCCATTGCAACAAGCATGTCCTCTGATATATATTAGAAAAAAAATGATATATCATTAACATTTTTCTATATGTATCTGATTAGCTTGGTCAAATCTACATGAAAAGCACCTTTTGCAATTTTTTTTGTAATACGCTTGTCGGAAATGGCCACCTTTACTTAAAGCATGGGTGTTCGGGTATCGAATTGAGTAGTTATTACATTTTTTGGCGTATTTAGTATTGTTTCGTACACGGGCATGCTTTGCTTTTAGACACTTTGACTAACACAGCACAATATATTTGAAAAAAAAACGACTTTTTGACATAAGTAACACGACTAGAATTTTTTTCCTGATTAACACCTCTGACTTCTGTTTTACCGCCTGCTTAAAGAAATACTTAACATATTACCGCTATTATTGCAGGTCATATTTTTGAGATATTTAAATATAAACAGCAGAATATTAACATAATTTCAATGAAACACCAAAAATCTAAGAAATAATATCATAAAATAAACATAGCTTACTTAATGTCAACAAGTCCTCAGGGTCGTAGCTTGTGTGTAAAAGATTACACAACTTAAAATGACTAAATAAATTTATTTAAAAAGAGGTAGAGAATTAAAATGTATAATAACTACAGAAATACAAAATAACCGTTCTGGATGTTAAAAAAAAGTATATTTACAAGAACGTAACTTTTTTTAAGTTTTAAGAGTGCATATACGCTACACTTTAGGGGTCGGGCGAAAGGACGTGGAGACGGTGGGCAGAGACTAACAAACTCCCACTAGCACAATTTTCCTAAAGCCGCATTTAAAATATTATATTTTATATAGGTTCTTCCAAATTTGGTGTATCGATGCAATGTTGTTTCCGATTGCAAGCCTACAGGAGATAACATTTTTCGCAGTGGCGGCTCTTCCTTAGGTTTGTAGGTTTGCGCAACCCCCAAAAAACGTTTAAAATAAAATTTAAAAAATATATATTAATCATTACATAGTTACACATTTTTTTAAAATTCATTCGAACATCTGTATTTATATTATCTGGAAATAACAGCCAAATTATTAAAATAACTTGACTGCTTTCCTAAAATATTATTGATTTAATGGCGCGCCGCGTCGCGCCTCGTCCTCGAAGCCGATGCCGATGCGATGGTTGCAATCAAAATGCAAACCCAATTGGATTCATTACGAGTACGCGTAAGTATATGGACTTGCCTATCTTGGCATTGGGTCTCATAAGCGTCATGAGTAGGGCCCGGATTTCGGAACGAGCTTGTTCCCTATACTTTTTTATATTTGGTAAATTCATTGGCGTGCGTATTAAGGATATATTAATTATAAATAATTTTTAAAAATGTGAAATAAAACATAACAGAAGTGTTTTACAATTCATTTGCATTACATGATATAACTAACGTCCTTTCAAAGTTGGTTTCAGTAAAAAGTGGTTCTTTTATAATTTAAAATATCTCTGTCTAAAAAATCTCCTTTCGACAG
This sequence comes from Listronotus oregonensis, assembly GCA_019359885.1. Lineage (NCBI taxonomy): Eukaryota > Metazoa > Arthropoda > Insecta > Coleoptera > Curculionidae > Listronotus > Listronotus oregonensis. The sequence goes on along the minus strand of JAHBCN010000106.1, from coordinate 167,580 downwards.
TTCTTTTATTTTGTAGTGCCTCAAAAATATGTTTTTTTTTTAATAAAAATCCTGGATTTCTTTCCAAGATTTACATACAATTTTAATTTGTCACCAATTTTATTGGGAACAGATTTAAGCTTGTCTATAGTAATTTGAAATACATTAAATGAAGGCGCTAGGTGGGCATTTTGTTTTTATAACTGTTCAATCAGATCCGGAAGATTCCAAAATTTTCAAAAATAAATTTTAAATCAGATTTAACATTTGATGCATTTATAACTTCTTTACTTTTTTTCACACTTAAAGCATCATCTTGTAAACTGTCGATAATATTTTTTACCACATTATAATTTATATGGTAATATGTTAACTGCTTACAGCCCTATTCCCTACCTTGTAATAGCAGATTGTGGCGGTAATGCGACATTAATACACATATCTTAAATTTCGTAATACGCGCAGGTGACTTAAGAAAGACTTTTGTATCTCGATAACTAAAGTATCAATATGTGGATAAAAGTTACGCACCATTTCGCATATTCTATGTAGGGCAAAAGCTAAACATGTCAAATGTTTTTTTAACTGTCGTCCTGCATTTAGCATATATGCAGCACTATCCGAAAGAAACAAAACGCCACTTTTCTGAATACTAGTGACTGAGAGTAGTAAAGTAATACTTTCTACTACAGATTTTGTTATTCTCTCACTATTGATTTTGGAAAGAAATTTACTGTTAATTAAATATGAGTTTTCAGGTTCGTGATAACTTAAAGATGCTATAATATTAGCAACATATCTTCCCTTGATATCAGTGATTTCATCGACACTAAACCATAACTTTTTTCCTTTCATATTGGGTCGTATTTTGTCCATAGTTTTTAAATAGACCTTCTTAACATAGTTTTATGCAGAGTTGATTCGTCTGGTACTTTTCTGTGGTAGTATTTTTTCCAAAAACGATAATTTATTTTATAAAGAAGAATATTAGCTGCAATAAAAACTTAACACAAATCCATGTAGAAGTTGCGTTTGATATATAATGATATGGTTTTGTACAAATAAATTCAGAATTACAAATTCTGCACCAAACTCCAACTGCACGATTTTCTTTAGCCTGTCAATAACCCTAATTTAAAAACCAAGCGTACGTCAATGCGGATGTCTCTCTCACAAAACCTTAAACTTATTTTGGATTGGGGCGCCAAAAATATTGTAGAGTTTAATGCCACCAAAGCACATGAAGGTACGCTGTCGCAAAAAAAGTCTATCAATGCTCATCCGTTACATATGAGCGACAAAGTTTTGCAGAACAAAGAGTCATTACATCCATAGCCTCCGCAGCTTTTTGGAATATTGTTTTTATGTCGGTGGAATGGCGTCTCCTATAACTCATTCAGAGAGGAGCTGTTCATCTTATAAATAATCACGCTCACAGAAAAGCTTCATTCCCTTGCCCACCGACGAGCTGTAGGGGATCTGTCGCTCTTCTTTAGGTATTTTCACGGCTTCTGCTCAGAGGAGTTCCAGTATAATACCTCCTCTGGCAGCTCCCAATGGAGCAACACTTGGTGCAACTTTTATGCATCCTTTTACAGTTTAACTAGAGAGGCCCTGAACTTCCTGTTTTCGTAGTTCCTTCATCCCTAGAGTGTCCAGACTATGGAAACTGCTACCCGCAAAAGCTTTTCCTTCTTCTTCCAGTCTCCAAATATTTAAGTCCCGTGTGAACAAACTCCCTCCCACCTCACTTAAGATACCCACGGTACGTTAGTGCTTGCGCCACAGCCTTCGTGGACTGTTCAAAGATACAAACACCTCTTTCACTTTCAAATAAAAAGTAGAATATGGAAGGAGCAACTCATAACTTCTTTTTTTTTAGTTGTACTCATTATTTATTTGCCTGTTAGCGACTTACACCTGTTTAAATATAACAAATTATTTTGGCACAAATATAATATGATTTACCCTGTGATTTACCCTATGTAACGGAGCTGGTTTTTACGAGTTCACAACAAATCTGCCATAGAGTTTTCGTACTGCACTTGGAGAGTTGCATTACCACCAACAAAACTATGTTTGTGGGGTTAATTGCATAAATATAAACCCTAATAGAGGTGCAATCAAATATTTGTAAATTCATATAGACAAAAAGTCTATTTTAATTTTAATTTATTTTATATAATTTAAATAAACGCATTATAAAATATCATAGTTTAATTATTTTGTTGTTGCAAAAACTCTTCTAAATTTTTTACTATGGCCAAGTCTTTTGTATTATTCTTCAAGAAATCACACCAATGAAAATATCAAAACAAAAACCATAAATACCAAAGGAAGTTGAATTATTTATTGCATTTTTATTTGGTATATTCTAAATCATTTTGAGCTCGAAATTGTAATGGTTTTGTATCGATGTCCGGTCCCTAGTCATGAGGTTTGCAGTTCGAATGCAAACCTTTGTTTGTCTGGCAGGTTGATTTACAATTTATTGAAGAATAATTTGTTATTTTGGTTATCGCCCGGTGCCTAATTGTATTTTTTGAAAATCTTTTGTGTGTTCAAAATGAATTCGGTGCAAAGTTTAATTGCAGAGCCCTTTGGTGGCCGATCTTTAGCTGATAAAGCGGAAATAAAAAGACTTGGGAGGCCAATTCCTTATTTAAAAATAGAACAATTTGTACAACTAGTAAAAAAAGGAATTTTACCAGAATATTTAATGCTGAGCTCTATAAAAAACATACGTGGCTGTGTGCCACACAGCCACGTTTTTGTATGTCTATTTATTTTCATTAATTGTGATAATTTATTTATTTTTTTAAAGAACCATTAGAATTGCGACCCCTTACTTTTTAACCCACGAGCCGCCACTATTTTTTACTTAAATGACATAAATTATACACCATTTTAAAGGTAAGGAAATAATCTATGCCTTTGCTGTAACGGATTTTTAAAATATGAGTCGAGTTAAGAGAAAATAGTATCTAAACATAACTGATTTTAGGGTGACTTTCACTCAAGGAAATATTAAAAACTAAATCCAAATTTAAAATAACTTTTGCAGCAGAAGCCTAGATTTAAGTGTTGGCTTTCATATAGTTTTTGAAAATTATCGATAACTTATACCGTTTTTGAGAAAAACATTATGCATCCTTTTTACTTTTTACTTTTTGTTCTACGTTTCTTCTTTAAATTTAATTCTTAAACGTTTTGCTAACTTTGAAGCGCGCAACAAACCATGTTCCATACAATTTTTACGGTGGTTTTTCTAGTTAGCCAAAAGCCCCTCAAGATTTTTTGTTAAAATAAGAAAACCTGTCTGGCAATAAAATTATTTTATTCTTAGCATTGGCAACACTGCGATGTTCTGCTGCTGAAAATTATTTTTTACACCTCCCTCTATATTTATTGATGGCGATTGCAAAACTTAATTAACAACATCAGTTTGGTAAAGTTACTTATTAATAATATATAATAATATATAATTATGTCTGAACTCACGCTTGCTGCATTTACACAAACTCCATTTAAATAGTGTGCAATATGTGAGATGAATTTTGCAAGTGTGTTCAATTTCATACACCAGCTTGTACACCACTTTGATCTCTGTGTACTGTGGTTTTGTGTTTATGTTAGAGGTAACCCAAAATAGCATTCCCTAACGCGTGGAGCAAGTGCCCGGTTCACCCCCTCCTCCCAAGCTACAGCCCTGCAAGTTCTGTGGAGTAACCATGAATAACCTATTCATTCCTATGCTCTCTAACAAAAAAAATGCAAGAAACACTTCTTATGTGGTTAGTTGTGGTTGAACGAACGACGCAAAGCGGAGTTCGGACAAGCAATCAAGTGCGAAAAAATGAATCTGAGCATGCGTTAGGAACATAATTGTTCCTTCGAGCCTCAGATAATAACAAAAATAAAACATAAATTGTCACTTAAGGAAAAATGTTGACATTATTTGTTAAAATCAACAAATGCTTTAGTGTTGCTTGACAATATTATATTCACTTATTTTTTATACAGGGTAATAAAAAAATTGTTTTTTTTTTGTTTAAACTGAAAAATTAAAATTACAAAACAGTAAAACTTGCAACGGCTTCATAGGTCGCATAAAATAGTCTACAACTACTAAAATATATAAATCCTTCTTTCCTATACGGTTTTAAAATAGTGCGGAAAAGTGCTAAGCTCGTAGAAAAAATTATTTACTTTAAAAAGATGTCAGTGGCATTCCACTTTTGTTTTCATAGTTGTCAGTGATAAAGCAATAGAATAATTTTTGTAACCTAAATATGTGATTAAAAAAAATTAAAAAAGTTAAATACTCCGTAGCAAAATAGGTAAACTTTGGCCGACATATATTTTTTAAACTTCTCTTTATAAAATAACCTGAGAAATCATATCTTAAAATATAAGCATGGTATTAGGAAACACCCTTTATACCTTTAGGCTGACTTTAGTGCTGTACCGACGGTCTACGTTAACATCGGTCGAACATAACTATTATATTATAAATAAAAACATAATTAACTAGAAAGATATCAGCACTGAGCGTCGGCAAAGACAATTGTAGTTATCACTATAACTACAATTGTCTTTGGCGTCGGTCCAGCACTGAATCCAGCTATAGACTATAAAAGGTAAGACCAAATTTAAAATATGAATAAACAGAGTAAAATATAACTTTTTGGGAAAAAATAAGAAAATTCTAAAACTGTTCAATGGCGTGGGGCAAGGGTGGCCGCGACTCCTCATAGAATATTTGTTGTGTATACAATAATATAAATAAAATAAAGCGGCAATAGATCATCATATTTTGTTAAGTTGGTTATCAAAATGTATTTATTTTTTTATCTATATACGATAGCAAAGTAAAAATCTTTTATTAAAACTAATAAAAAAAAATAGTTTCTGATGTTCTAAAAGTGATCTACTAGAGAAAGGTAAGTTTATTCAATATTAATCCGAATTTGGACTACCTCGACTCTGCACATACCAAGAATAAACGAGTATTTAAATTTTAACTTATTTAGGCCATACACCTTTTTTAAAAAGTCAACGATACAGAATAAATGAAAACGAGATATTTTTGATTTATATCAAAACAACTTTTAAGAATAACAAATGACCAGGTATATTAGACAACGTAAGCACAAATTTTAGGATAAAACACGAACTTCAAAAATTTAACAAACACAGTCATTTTAAGAAAATATGTATCCCACCAAAATATTCAAATAGTCAAATTCATTTTCTAAAAATCGGCCTTTTAAAGTACAAAGATCTAAAATTAAACCAAGTTCTGTCCAAATTTTTTTTAAAATCTTTTTTGACTTGGCAAGTTTTTTTCTGATCTGTCTGTATTTATAAAAAAAAACTGTCTAATGGGGGTTCAAGTTAGCCGTTTTTGGGTGCGGTATCCAAAAGACTATTCCTTCGGTAATTCGCGTCAGGTATATCAGAGTCGTGCCTTGGCCACAAAAAGAATCTAGCTATGTCCGTAAAACTGTCAGTGTTAACCTTGTATTCCCTTTTTGTTTAAAGTGGTACAAGTTGGATTGTTCTTATAATTTAACACTTTCGAGATAAACAAAATATCGCCTGGTTGACAGCATTACTCCAACAGCAGACGTTTGAAATCAAAAATACACAAAAATTATTAAGTTATATTCAAAAAATTATCGCCGAATCGTACAGTTTTTTTTTATTTACAATTAAGTGCAAAATTTTAATGAAAAATTAAAACTTTTTTTTTCAATCCGTCATTTTTATCCTAATTAAAAATTACAGATTTCCTACGAATAATTTGTTTGTATTTTTAATTTCAGACGTCTGCTGTTGGAGTGATGCTGTCAACCAGACAATGTTTTTTTTTTGTCATTATTTGCAACTGTAGATATATTTGAAAAAATATTTGTACACTCAATAACTTACTTAATAAATATGCAAAGTTTCAAATTATACAGTAAAGTCATTTTTAAAGAAAAAAAAAATCAAAAAATACCTCATTTTCAGATTTTCACACTGTTATAACCCCTTAACTACCTTTAGGGCTACCAAACCTCTCTAGTGAAATATTAAACTTAGTATTGACGATTTTTCTTTTTTTCTTTATCGCAGTTTTTATATAAAATTATTATTGTTTCTTAAACCAAAAACTGTTACTTAATTACTTTTAACTTTAGACCAACGTATCATTAATATTAAGGTTATAGAATCCATTATACGTTTTTTTTTATTATACAGGTGTTAAATATTGTCGTTTTGTAGCACATTGCACTTCTGATCCAAAAAATCTTAGCCACACCAAACTACTCAGATAAATAAGTTTTAATATAGACACAGCATAAAAGATAAAAAAATGTTTGCAGCGTTAAAATAGGAATAATACCTTTCAACGTAAACAAAAATCTATGAAATTATTACACATTAACTTAAATGACCAGCCTTAATCAGCAGAATACTAGTATACCTAAGTAAGTAGGTAACTCAAAAATTAAGTCAAAACCTTTAAACTTGGGGAATATTTTAATACTTAAAAAACTGAATTGTCACAAAAGCATAAATGATAATTTTCAACTTAACATTAGAAAGTATTTTAGCTTTCCGTATTCAACATTTAAATATTCTCATGTAATTTTAGTACTGTATATGTTTAATAGTTTTATAATTGTGTTATATCTACTTAAAAAAAATATTTGTTTAAGAAAATTAAACTATACAGGGTGTCTCAAATTCGACTCTCACCATTGGGATCTCAGAAACAGTGGGAGATACGAGGAAGTGTAAATCCGGGCAAAGTTGCGTATAGGGAAGCCCAATAATACACCGTTGGAAAATTGAAGTTATCCTTTGTACTTTTGAAAATATGACGGAAAAACTGAAATTTACGATTTTTGTTTTTATTTTTTTACGAGTTTATTTTAAAAGTAAAAAAAAATCTAGGAATACATTCTCATTGAAACTTTTTACACACATCGATTGGCGAAGTCAACAAATACACGACTTTTCGTTTTCGCTAAACTAGTATCAACTTTATTTTTTAAGTACGGCCCTCGATTGTTTATTACATTTTTTTTAACCAGTTTTAATCCCAATTACAATGATGAATAACCTTGATATTTTTCTATTAAATAAACATATTTTCATAAAAGACACTGAGATAGACAAGGAACGCACATGATTTCTTATAGGGGCGTTCCATCTTTGTTAAATGAATATTAAGTGTTATATATTTTTGTAATTGGGATAATAAGGGATTTAAAAAAATTAAATAAAAAATCCAGGGCCGTATTACAAAATAGGATAATGGTTTAACAAAAAAGAAACGTCGTAAGAAATTTTTGACTTCACTAACACATAAAGCGCAAAAAGTTTCAATCAGAATGTATTCTTAAATTTTTTCTAACTGATGCAATAAACTAGTAAAAATAAGAACGAAAATCAAAAACTTCAGTTTTTTCGCCATATTTCCAAAAACACAAAAGATAACTTCAATTTTTTAACGGTGTATTAGTGGGCTCTTTAATACGCAACTTTGCCCCAATTTAAACGTCTTCGTCGATCTTACCATTTCTGAGATCCCAATGGTGAAGTCGAATTTGAAACACTCTGTATAAAAAAAAATATCAAGTTAACTGACGAACAACGAACAATACTATTAGAAAATAAGTTTTTTAAAGTTTTGACAAGTTTTTCCTTGAGAGATACCTTTACATATTTAAACTTAAAGCAGTCCTTTTTTTTCTAGTGGTGGTCTTACAATATGCTATGTATTTTAGTTATAAAATATAATTTAATGAATCTAACTAGTAAAAAAAACCAATATTTAAAATATATACGTCGTAGTCTTTTAGTAAAATCGGTCTTTTGACAAAGATCCTAGTCTTTTACGACCAATCAAGCCACAGACTCTGACGCTGTTTAGTCATATTGTGTTGTAAAATAACCTGAATAAATGTAAGAATTGACAATTTCTTAAAATATCGGGTAAGTTCCGGTTAGGTAAAGTTAGTTTTGTATTTACCATTAATTAAAAAAAAAAATAAAATACAAATGTACAATATGACAAAATAGCGCCGGCGCTTTATGATATAGACATATCGTGTAGAGATCGAACGCTGTTAGAACAACACCGATACGTCACGGTTTTATATTAGTTTGCCATATGAGACCGTGACGTATCGGTGTTGTTCTTACAGCGTTTGATCTCTAGGGGCAAGTTCTTTATTCCATCGATAACAAGTACGCTGAATTTATGCGCTGAACGTCAAATGACGTCATGAGAAGTTCTGATGGAACAAATTAAAACGAAATGTTTAAAAAAGCTCTCTGTTTGTTCTGAAATTGTCAATTCTTAGCGGATTGTTGTGTTTCTCTTCCTTTTTATTTAGATTTTTTTGCTCAAGTATTTTATAAACACGCTTTAATGGAATCCATCGGACTTTCCAGTGGTAGTTTAAAAACGGTTTGATGAATTAATGCGCTTAATGCGCTGGATCCATCGATGCAATTAAAAACTTGCCCTAGCTTGATTATTTTACGACTACGACATAAATACTTTCAACACAAATGGACGGAGTCATTTGTGGTACGTACCGGGATACGTCAGGGCAACTTTTTAAAAAGAAACAAGAAGCAGAAAATTAAAGTAAGGAAAGGAAATAAATACTTTATCTTAATTTAGAACAAAAAATGGAAATATTTAATAGATTTTTATTTTTTAAACTATTTTAGTAAAATGATTATTGGGCTTTTCTCTAAAGTATAAAAAATATATATACTTATTTTAAGTTACATAAAAATCTAAATTGTTTTCTACATTGTGAAGGGATAGTCTACCCTTGCGACAATATAAGTAAAATCATACAAATATTTTATAATCTTTTTAAATAAATAAACTTAATAAAAATATATACATTTTTAGATTGATGATATCTTCTAGTATTAAAAAATAATAATTGAAATTAATGAAAATAAAATAAAAATTTACTTACAAATATAAAGGGATACCCACAACACATGTTTTGATTACTCATCACTAGAGGGTAATATAGATAAACCCTGACGAGTAATCGAAACATGTGCAAATGTAGGTGTCTCTTCATATTCGAAAGTAAATTTAATTTTTACTGTTATTAATTTTAATTAATAACAATAAAAGTTTATTTTCTTTTACACTTCCCAGGAAAAATCCGAGTTTTAAAAGTGAATCTTTAATTTGTATTTTTTTCGCAAATTTGATCAAATTTTATCGCCACATCCCGAGTTTCGCAAAATTATTTATGGTTTTTTAAAAACCATAGCCAGTTAAAAAAATTCACTTAACAATTTTCTTGGGCAAATTAATCAGATGCCTCTTATTTCTAGAAAAATTCAAATATTTTTGCGTAATTTAAAATCAACTTTTTTTGCAAATTCCAAAATACAAATTCATTGTCCAAAGTATTCGCCTAGGGGGCAACAGCATCTGGTGTATATTTAGTGTGGGTCCCAGGTCTCACTTTTTGAATTAAAAATCCTAAGTACGCAAGTAATTAAAAAAAATGTTTTTGTAGTTTTTTATTCAAATAGACATATTTTTATTGCAAAAAACACATCTTTTATAGTTTAAGTCGATACTCTTATTTTTCGTATTCGTAACCAAAACTAAGACTGTTAAATCAGGGATCGTCTTAATTAAATGGAGATTATTTTTAAATCGTTAAAGTACCTATTAACAAAATGAATATTTTAAAAAGTAAGAAGACGTGTTTTTAATAATAGTAATAAACATTTTATGGGTTTTTAACTTTGCTTTAACATGAATAACTAGAGGAAGCAAAAATTGGCTGATTATCCGGAATCTTAACAACAAAAGTGGACTTGCGATAGGTATATCAGTTTAAAGATAATTTAATATAAAATGCTATTTTAATTATATATACATAAAGTTGTGTAAAATAAATTGTAATATTTGGTTAAACGGGATGTGATATTTAATTAACTTTCTTCTCAAATATATATGCAAATATACTATAAAAGTAGTTTTTAAATGTTTATCCCAAAAAGTAAAGAAATGTTTTGTGCTTAATAGTTTTCTAAGCTTTCAAGTATATCTTCGTTTAATAAAACTTAGGCGTTACGAAGAGTAGATGTAGAGGTCCCCTCCACCCATGCATTATGTTATCTTTTTTGTTTAACGTGTAATTTTTAAAATACCTATTAAAAAGAATATTTCTAAAGAGATAATTTTTTACTATCTCTAACTAAGTTTTTACTACAGGCTAACTATTTCTTAACTAGTAGTAGATCTCCATGCATCTATCTAAATCTAGTATATTCTTTATGTACATATATATCGTAAAAAAAACTTACGCAAACGTCAAGAATGAAAATATATTTGCTCGTTCTCTTGGATTACTTTTTCGTTCTTCTTTTTTGGCATTATCCATCTTCTCTCACTTGTTTCTTTTACTATACAAGTCGTTTAAAAACACATATAAAACTTGTTTGTTATGTCATCCTTCATACATATTCTTGAAACGTATATCTGTACAGTGGCTATCAGTTTTCAGAAATTGTACAGCGATCTGTAATTCAATAAAATATTAATTTAATAAAAACTGCAACTTAAAAAATAATAAAGTAGTGTGTTAATATATTAGGCACGACATTTAACTTTAGAGAGCTACCTATTTGTCCGAAAAATAATGCATAAAATGCGTAAGTCTGTTTTTGATTCCAAAAGGGAAAAATGACGTTACCTTATCACTTTTTTATGAAAAACTTTATTTTAAAGTTAAAACTGCTATTTTTTTTGAAATATTAGCCTATGAGAAAAAGAATGATATTTTTTAAAATTTTTGTTTCTGATAAAATTTTAATTTGCATTTATAAAAACAAATTTGCATAATTTAAGTATAAGTTAGATTTTTTTAGATATAGTTATCTTTAGTTAATTTTTGCACCCGATATTTTAAAAATTCTTTACAAGAATTACATCCATTACACCGGTCCACAAAAAACGTGGTGTGTACTGGGTGTCCGACTAACATTTTCTGGCGTATTATTTTTTCGCTAAACACGAGAGTCAAAATTAGGGGCCCAACAGCAAAAAGCGAGAAAAACCCAAAAAACCGATATGATTCATTTACCAGAAACCTGCGACCACGGAATATTTGGACTACGACTATATGAAATACAAAAAATTTAAAAACACAAAAAATATAGCTTTCTTAAATGGCTACATAAAAAGTTATATAAACATTTTGATAAGATAAAATATAAAGAAGATATAAACGAAAATCTAATTTTGACAAAAATATTCATTTCAAAATAGGAAAAAAATATTTTTTTTTATAATGTGATTTTTGTTTTTTCTTTTATTATAAATAATTTATTATATTTATCTGAATATCAGATCACTGAAAATTTGAACAAAAAATCCAAAAATAAAAAAATAATAATTTTCAATATTTTCCCAGGGGTAAATCTTAAAAAAAAATCCTGAAAATTCGGTTTTCTGATCATAACTCTAAAAATATTGCATTAAGACAAAAAAGTTTTTTTACTTAAATTAAAAGTCTTGTAAACATATATTATAGTTTATGTCCTATAAAGTTTCGTATATCTTTTATAGTTTTTGAGATATTGACGTCTTAAATAAAAAAAATCTGTTAATATCTGAAATTACGCCTTTTCTTGATTTTTTGCTGTTTAATTCCCAATTTTGACTTCAGATTCGTTTTTAACGGAATAAAATACGCCAGAATATCTTAGTCCGACACCCATGACACACCACTTTTTTTTGTGGACCTGTGTTATTTTTCATTGCGCATTATAAAACTAAATATTAGCTTCTAATACCAAAAACTACTTATTAGGGATAGCAAGTTAAAAATAAAAACAGGATAAATTTAACCAATTTGTTATTAAACGGCAAATGTAGTATTTAATTATATCTAAATTAGTAGCAAAGCTCAAATCCTAATAGTTTGTTTTAATTCACAAATTTTATTTTATATGGCTTTTGACAAGTACTGATATTTAATTTTTACAAAAACTTTAAGCATTCGCTGAAATAAAGGCCAACTAAGATGATATTTATTTTTTTTTGGAAATAAATAAGGTTATAAGCATTAACAGTATAACCTGTTATAAATCGCTAAAATTAGAATAAGAAGCACCATTTTCCCCAGGTAAAAATCTAATATAACGCTCATAAGAAAAAATAAAGTCGATAATGGTGGCCGAGTGACGAAACTTTGGATTTGAAATCTGAAAGCAGTAAATTGGTAATGTAAATGTGTAATTCGTTTTAAAATCCAATTTAAAATAATGCCAGAAAAAAATAAAAATAATTCTCCAAAATTTTGGTTTTTCTGAGATATCCCCGTAAATACTCGAAATTTAAAAACTTTTTAAACATCATTTTGTTAGTCACACAAAAGCGCAACTGTGCCCCCATTTAACCACCTTTGTATATCCCATAGTTGCCGAGATTCTAATGGTGAAAGTCGAATTTTAATGACCCTGTATAGATATCACAAATCGATTTTGATAAAATTTTTACCATTCCCGAAGTTAAAGTAAATGTAAGCAAGTAAAAACAAAAGATCCCAATCTGAACAATAGTTTCGGAGAAATGCGTGGACAAACATGCATACATACAATTATACAAACATGCAAACATGCAAACATACATACAAACATGCATAGATACATACTTATATACATACAAACATACAAACGACCTATAAAATTTTGTGAATATTATGTAGTTCCAATAATATTACATACATAGGTGTCGAATTGATAACCTCCGTTTTTTTTTGAAGTCGGTTAAAAAAATGCACAGGCCGGGTCGACGCCACGTCCTGAACAGTCAAGAATACGGCGTCCTAAGACGCACATGCTTTAAAAATCCTTAAGGCCAGGCCTGTACAGTTTTTCCTCTAAGGATTTCGTCAATGTGTATGCCTAATTATTTTGGACGTAATACATAAAGTTATAAACTTCATAATTAATTTAGGGTTTTATGTGATATGTATAGCCAGGGCCGTATTTAGGCGGTGGCGAAATGGGCGCCCATCAAGGACGCAGCTACCTAGGGGGCGCAGAATCGGCTATAAAAAATAATTTTTTTCATCAGTTGTTAGTACCGTACTCATATTATTATTATTTTTTATTGACAAAATTAATTAAATAAATAAATTACAACCGAACAATTCCTTAACAAATTTTTAACTTAGATACTTAATTTAATTATTTTTAAAATACATATTAAGACTGGAAAAAATGTATGAATTATATTATTAATAAAATATCAATTTATCCTGATACCTACAGCGAGAATTTAACATTTAAGCTACGGATAAATTGGTATTTTATAAATTGGTGGCGGCATAATATTTAATATATTAAAGTATAAATGTTACATTTTTGAGTAGCCCTATGCACAGTATTTTTGCAACTTCGATTTTATTGTTGAAAAAATTTACTCTAAGTTTAATTGTCCGCAAATAAGGCTGTATAGCCGCGAAAATTGGATCCAATTTGGGGTTCGGGGCATAATGTTTTTCTCAAAAACGGTATAAGTTATCGATAATTTTCAAAAACTATATGAAAGCCAACACTTAAATCTAGGCTTCTGCTGTAATAGTTTTTTAAATTTGGATTTAGTTTTTAATATTTAATTAAGTGAAAGTCACCCTAAAATCGGTTATGTTTAGATACTAAATTCTCTTAACTCGACTCATATTTCAAAAATTCGTTACAGCAGAGGCATAGATTATTTCCTTACCTTTAAAATGGTGTATAATTTATGTCATTTAAGGAAAAAATAGTTACTTAAAAACGTTATCTCCTGTAGGCTTGCAATTGGAAACAACATCGCATCAATACACCGAATTTGGAAGAACCTAAATAAAATATAATATTTTTAATGCGGCTATACGAAAATTAGGTAGTGGGAGTTCTCCGCCCATCGTCTCCGCGTCCTTTCGCCCGACCCCTAAGGTGTAGCGTAAATGCACTCTTAAGGTAATTTTATTTGTAAAATTTGAAATATATTTACAATTTAGTTTAAAGAAAAATGTATTTATAACGCCATATCTACTACAGAACATATAGTTTTTGTTAAATAAAGAAAATTTAGTTATACAGGGCTGATTTAAAAAACCATGAATAAAAAATATTTTTTTTCAAATGAAGATTTCTAAATATTTTTTAATATTTTAATTCCATTAGATAATAAGAAGAAAATCTTATAACATACGACATATCTTAACACAACCATTGACGTAGCCAGGATTTAGAAGCTGCATATAAAAAGATATTTATTCGAAAAAACTTTATTTTAATATTTTTAAAACTGATGATATAAAATAAGTAGTGAATAAAAAAATATTACTTAAATAAAAAATATGTCGCTTGGGGAGCGTTTACTCACCGTTTTACAGATATCAGGTTTAAAAATCATTTTTTCTGGTACGTATAAAAATGGTTAATCATTAAAAAAAAATAGATAGTAAAAAAATAATATATTTATATAACAAATATGTATTATTTAATGTCTAAAATTGTACATCTATAAAACGTTTTAATTTAGGAATGGAATTTAAAAAAATAATTATATACGAGACATTTTTTTTTAGAAACGAAACTTATTGTCATGCCTCTTTGACTGATCCTATATATCTATTTTCTCTTAGTTGATGCCACTTAAGTAATTTTGTTATAATTATTAGTTAGAAACTATAATATACTAACATGTTAGATATAAAAATAAACAAAGTACATTCAGGACACAAATTGTTATGTCACATTTATTAAATTAAAAAAAAACAAATTTCACAAATCACTATTTAATTACTTTCGGTTATAAAGCCGTCTATGCACTTCATTAAACAATTTTTAATTCGTACATGCATTGTCTTCCCGATTACACGCGTAGCACCTACTGGTACAAATGAAGCATATAATCAAAAATTATTGCGCAACTAGGTCTGTGGTAGTAAAATTGAGTAGTATACAAAAGACCTCTTTAAATGCTATTTACGTTATATGATTTATTTTGGCGGATATAATCTACACGTAATAGACCACCTACATTCATTTAGTTTAAAGAAGACTTAACCAGTATTCTGATTACTATACATCATGGTTTTTGTTTTCTAATTAATCAACGTTTTCAAAGTTTTTCTGAAATGAGTACTTTTTTCTCAAAAACCAGTTAAGCCCATTGGGATAGTAATACATACAGCGTACCATAAAAAATAAAATAGATGGTTTGTTTTATCGAAACTTCTACTTGTTATTATATTTATTTTTTTGTCACACCTCATTTGTTTAACTTTTGGTTTTACTTTACCATAAAACTTCCTCTGGTAAATGCAAGACTATATATAATTACATAAATTAATAATTATTACGACACGAAAGTACAAGTACTCAATCTCACATTCAATAGAATAAATTAATTCCAATATCACATCTTTTTCTGGACAAGCCTATGTATATTCTTTTTAATGAATAAGAGATGCGCGGTTTAAAATTAAAATGTACAATTCCGATGACTTTTAAGATACCTTTCTTTTTGTTTTGATTGTTTTGATTCAAGGACTATTTATTAATGGAATTTTTTTTTATTTCTTTATTGATATTAACAAAACTTGACAATGTTATTATTCTAGAAATTTTTTTTTATGTATGTATAAAAAGGTTCCCCGACTTCCATTTTCATCGGAAATGACTGGAAATTTTGATCTTTGAATGGAACACCCTGTATATGTTTTGGTTTTTGAGATTCTAACGATCATTTTACCTTCACATCCATTATTTTCAAATTAAGTTTTGTCCAAATTTTATTTTTAAATTAAATTTTAATTTCACTCCAAAATCACTCCAAAAACCTTACTTACTTTCCAAACAATATAAACTGAACTTTTTTAACTTTTTTAAAGGAGGGCTTTAAACTTTATTATTTTAATATTTTTGTCCTAGCTTAAAAACTGAAACAGGAACATATTTATTTTATAACATTACTAAGTGCAGTATTTCAAAGCGAATCCAACGATGTAAAACATTACGACATTTTTTTCGGAATAAAGAAATATCTAATCTTGTGTGCGTTGCTTTCAAGAATAACTTTAAATTGCATATAACTATAATCATAGCTAGATTAGCTTTTTAAAAGCTTTAGTTTTAAAGCTTTTAAGCACAAAGCTATTTTCCCCTTCTAATCATTACACTCAATGTGTACTTGAAATACTGTTCCCTTATTTGGAAAATGGCTTCTCCCACAACTTTAGGCATTCATAATCTAAAAGAAACCGCCTTTTTTAATGAATCTACCCTCCCAATAAAGTATCCTCCTCTTGTCCACCGACAAGCTGTAGGAAATCCGTCCCTCTTTTATAGTAATTTTTGTAGGTTACGCTTCAGAAGTTAAATGGTACAGTTTCTTTCTTGGAGCACCCAATATAACCACACAAAGAGTTACACTCATGTATTTCTTTACGATCCCAAACTTCCCATGTTATCTAATGCAGTGGTTCCCAACCGGTGGTGCGCAAACCACAGTTGGTCCGTAAGAACCCAAAGTGGTCCGCGACAATAAAAAACAGAGAATCTAAGGATTCGTTTTAAAAAATAACAAAAATTAACAAATTTTTAATAAACTTTTTTACTGACTTAAGAACGCAAAATAGTTTTAAAAATACCCTTCTTTAAAACTTTTCCTAAAGTCTTGAATAACGTTATAAAATTGGCCATAAAACTTAATGTGTGCTTACTTGGATCCTAAGCACTAATTCTTAAAAGAGAAATTTTTCAAAACGCCTTACGCCCTTACAGCGGTATGTGTTATAAAAAATTCGTACATATTTTTGTAACTAGCAACGATATAACGTACTTAAAGAGGAAGGCTTGACCTAAAAAATTATTATTATAATTGAGAAACGCATAGGAATGAAAGTGGATGTATTATTAGTATTTATTTAGCAGGGTTGGCAAAAAATACTTTTTTTTATTTCGACCAGGGCAGTGGTCAAAATTGGTTTTAACCGTCCAAAACTGATTAAAACCACCAATCAAAACTTTAAATATATTTTTAAAGCCTGGCAAGTATGTATCGCATTGATGACCTATTATTGAAGTATGTAACTATTGGCACACGCGTCACGCGCATCCGCACAACTTGTGAGCGGACGACGCGCTGAAGCGGCGCGCAGCAACGCTGGCAAAATCTTTTTTAATCGTGTTGAGACTGTTCTTTTTTATTAATTAGTGCCCAAGTTTTTTAATTTTATTTAATTAAAGTTAAGGAACAAATTAGGATTAGATAAATGCAACAAATTAGTTTCGGTTTACGGAATGAAAGATTTTTGTAATGTTTTTTTATAACAGCAAATTTAATTTAAGCTACAGTTTTTTTATTTTAAACCTATACGATCATATACCTGACTCTTGACAGGTATAGGTTACGTGTCATGTGTTACGTATATACCTGTTAATTTTTGCACTCTTGTTTGTGATTTTTGAGTTGCAGTTTTTGTTTTTATGTAAATTGAATTGATTTGATAAAGGTAAGCGCCACGCCGAGACGCTAGGGTTCGTTTTCCGGTGCCTCCTTGTTGCAAAAACACGGTTGACAATATGAAAGCAATTTTATCATAGCCATAGGTAGGCTAACATTCTTTTTTCCTTTTTTTTTTAATTAAATATTAAAAATATTTTGTACCAGTAAAATTATTAAATAAATCTTGGCAACACCGCTCTATTAATCTAAAAATAACTTGTCGAACAAGGACGGGTGCGGAGCTCTAGCATCAGAAAGGCCGACGGTACCGCTACACGAGCCCACGATGACGTCGTAGAGCTGCGTCGGACGTGTTCGTGTCGCTACGCAAAATTTTAATCCAATCAAAGCTCGAGTTTTCGTCGCGTCCCGGAGGGTCGAGAATCAAGTGCGTAAAGGCTTAGCCGTTAGCTCATTTCGGCGCAAGTAAAGAACCAAAATGTTCTCTAAATTGTTGCTGAAAAAATGATACAGTGTTTCTATGATAATATTCATTACTTTCTATGTGTTTGGATCGAGAAATTTGGCTAACACATCCCTTTTTTCAAACAGTTCATAGCATAAAAAGTTTTGGTACAAAGTTGTACATTTTTCTATGCCAATTGGCCTATTCTAAAAAATTTTCTTTGTCACATGTAACGTGACATTCTTTACGTAAAGTCCAAAGGTATTACTAAATTATATGTTTTTTTAAATCTGGCTTATACCTTCCGAAACCGGTAAAAATGTATTGACTTTTAAATTTAAATTAAACTTAATGTTAATTGATCCCCTTTTTAATGGTCATTTGTTTTTAAGTAAATTTTAACGATCTGTAGGAAATTGTGTTATTTTCTATAATAAAGAGTATAGGTATTTTTTAAAATATAACTGCGAACTCTGTACACGTTATTTTGTTTAAAACGACTAATGAAAAACCTTGTTTTAATAGTCCTTGTCTCCTTGTGAGATATTGCCGGATATTGACGTATTGTTATTGTTATAAAACTTATTTGGATGTATTTCTATGAATATATTTCTAGCTTTAATTTTTTTTAAATTTCATGTACGTGTTTTTATTACTAATAATACCAATTAAAAATATATTTAATTTTATTTTGATTTAACTTATAACCAAGACTTTATTGGGGAGGTAATCAAAAGGCCAAAATAATAGGTAGCTGACGAAGAATATAACACCTTTTTTCATTTTAACCCGAATTAGTAGTAAGACGCATACAATTTACCTTTAGCTAACAATATATCTTCTGTGCAACAATTAAAATGACTACTAATAAAATATTACAATAGATAAGATACCGCTCACCATAAAATGTATTGACTTACCTAGGCCCTGTACCAAAGTGATTCTATTTGGCGAAAACCTCATAACCTAAACAAACTTATTATTATTTGTCTATTGTGGGACAAAAAATAAAGGCTTAAACCATAATTACTATCGTACCATGGGTGAACCTATGGAACCTTAAAACTGATGCCTAAGTACATTTGTACCAAGTAGCAACTTAAAACCGATACGATTAAACTAAATTAACATGACCAAAAATGGTTTATTATAGTTTTTTCTCTAGATTTGTATTGAAAAACTGCATTCCCTTATGGATGTGCCGACTATGAAATAACTTCTGTTAAAATAAATAAAATTATATATTTTGAAATACAAATAATTATTAAGAGCAAACATTTAGGTAATTTATATTAATAAAGGTATAAAAAAATTACACCAGTAAAAAAGAAAATGAGACCAGGGGTGGATTTACGAAAAGGCTAAGTAGGATGAAGCCTATAGGGCGGCAAATTTTGTGAGCGGCAAATTTACGATTAATTTTTAAAAAAATGTAATCGTAAATTTTAATGTTATAATTAATGATTATGCAGAAAAAAAGGTTCGAAGAAAAATATTAGTATATGGTTTTGCCTGTAATTAAATAATACATTGTTCAAAAAAATACTTATTTGTTTTACCATGTTAATATATATTTTGTTTTTATAATCTGAAATTTGTTTGTTTTAAAAAATTGTTATTTAATTTTCTATCTGATTTACTTTTGTTAATTTTGTTTATTAAACTTTTATAAGAATTACTAGTGAAGTTTACATTCTTTTAATGTTTAATTTTTCGTGCTGATATCCAAAATATTGACATATTAGGGCCGCAAAAATATATTAGCCTATGGGCGGCAAAAAATTAAATCCGGCCCTGAATAAGACAAAACCATTTTGAAATTCTTTGCACGTCGTAAAATAGAAGCCGTAGAGCTAGAACTTTATATAAGGAAAAACAGAAGTTTATTAAACCACCTTTAAATGGAGTTAAAAAAATAAGTGGTTTTATAGCAAGTATTATTTTTTATTACAAATAAAATGTTAGAAATATATAGGTATATTTAAAATTTTAATTAAAAATTAAAAAAAACTTTTATTTTTAAAACTACGCCATCTATCTTGTTTATTAAATAGTTTTAGAAACTATTAAACCAATATTTAAATTCTCCTAAAAATATGTTTTAAACACAATAATTTTGTTAAATTCTTATAAATATTAGAAAAAATGGCGATATTAACCTTAAATAAGTGGTTAGCTTTTTTCACCACTATTCTGCAGCCTAGCAGAAAAAATCTTTAATAAAATTGATGAGGAATTGGGTGAGCTTTTATGTAACGTTCTTTAAATTATAATTTAAAACTTTTGGAAGATTTCTCGAATTTTATTATTTACACTAGCAAGTGCGCCATCTTGTAGCCACATTTCAAACATGATCATATTTTAATTAAATTTGGCTTCACGGATTTTATAATACGTTTTTTTTTGAGAAAAAAACACCGACGAAGAAACTAACCAGAACTAACCAAAAATTTTAAAATTTAAAAAGAGTATTTTGCGCTTATGGTCTGCATGGTTAGAAACAACAGTTTACCAAATTTTACTCAAATCGGTATTACCGGTTCAGTTACTACGAAATTGGAAAAAATC
Source organism: Listronotus oregonensis (assembly GCA_019359885.1). Taxonomy (NCBI): domain Eukaryota; kingdom Metazoa; phylum Arthropoda; class Insecta; order Coleoptera; family Curculionidae; genus Listronotus; species Listronotus oregonensis. Next base: position 147,067 of record JAHBCN010000106.1, on the reverse strand, counting down.
GCCACTTATGAAGTACCCTTTATGAGAAGGCAATAGAATTTTATTAGGACTTTCTGTGTAAAAATTAAATGTATGGCATATTCTGCAGTTATATAGCTCTTTACCTTAAACGAAGGTGTTTTAGAAAAATTGTACTGCAGTAACTTATTAAATATTATTTACTCCATCCATTACCTATTATTATTATAGATTCATAATAAACCTTTAAATTTTCAAGGTAGTGTAAATTCCACTTTAATTATATTTTGATATGTGGGTTTAAAAAGCTACAAAAAGTTTTATTGTGATTACTCGTTATTGCCTGATCTCTATATCGTAGTCTCCCACTATGTTGTATCTAAAACAAATGATAATTACAATTATTTTTTCCAGAAAAGGGAGATACCTATTTTATTTAATATCTTCACAAAATATGGACAAAGTATATATATATATATATATATATATATATATATATATATATATATATATATATATATATAAAAAAAAAAAAAAAAAAAAAAAAAAAAAAAAAAGGTATATTAGGTGTGCCAAAAAAGTCGATATTTTTTTCGCTCTTACCCAAAAATGTCTCAGAAGATGCCCAAACAAAGCTCCTGTTAAAAGCGCAGCTCAAAATTTTAATTTTATGAGGTTCTTTATGGTTCTTTAAGTTTTTCCGTTTAAATAACATGGAAAACGGGTTTTTTACCACTTGTTTGCCCTGCAAGCTGTGAAAAATGTATTTTAACAGAAAATAAATAAATGGATCTTATTAAGCACTAAATTTGGTACAAAAAGTTTCATTTGGTCTAATTTTTATCTTTAATGTTTGACTTTGTACAGAGCTTTGAATTTCAAATTTTCGGTTTTTTACATTTTTAAGCTAAACTATTAGTGTATGAGGAAAAAGTTAAATGGCACATTTGTAGTACGTCTGAAATACTATGAAAATTGCTCCTATGCACATCTTCCGTTCCATTACATTCCATTTCAGTGGTTAATACCACTGCTACACATTCAGAATATTTTGAAAAATTTAGACATCTAATTGAAAAATGTGTGAAAAGTGGAGGCGCGATTATGTAAAATCGTTTTTATAGCATGGTTCTTCCATTTACTGTTTTTATTTTGAACTTTATTTGGAAATTATTATAATACTTAGTACCTAATAATAAAAACAAGAATTTGTATTTTTTATTTTTTCATAAAAAAGATTTATTGCAATATCCGTTATTATTTAGTTAAAATTTATTCAGATATTTTCTAAAAGAAAGTGATAAAATGTTCATAAGCCCAGGGAACTTTAGTTACCTTTTTCAAACACCTCAGTTTAAGTTAACGAGCTTTTAACCTTTAAAGTTTGCAAACTGGTATGTTAATTATTTTTAAATAACCCCTTATACAAAAAATAATTTTACACAATTTACAAAACTTTATTCTTAGAAAAATAATGAGAGAGCAATTTATTATTTACTATGCCTATACTTTCATATATCAAAAACAGCTATAACATTTTACCTATAAAATTAACAAACTATAAAGCTGTTAAATATCAATTAGATATGTTCTTGAACTTGAAATTTACCAAAGGTCACAAAAAGTCCGTCAATTTATTTCATTGAACTTATTCCTACTTCTGGCATATCAAAACAATGTGGAACGTGCTTCTTTTAAACAATTGAATTACTAAAATAAATTTAATAAACAAAGTTAAAGCATTTTTTTCTTAATTATTATTACTATTGTGGAATGTAAATAACAATATTAATATACATGTTAATACAAATAAGAAGTCTGGGAAATTTTGAACACCTAGTTAATGGTTAATAGGTAATTATCAACATGTTTATAAAAATATTTTATTCATTATCACTTACACAAGAAACTAAAGAATAAATGGTTTAACTAAATATTTTATGTGTTTAAGACATTATTTAACTTTCAGAAAACCTAGAAATTGAAATACGGTATTTTCTTTAATTAGGGAATTTAAGTAGAGAGCGACCTTTACCCATTTGACAACTGGATAAAACCTATTTTTTTATTAAATACAATATGTAAAAAGTATTACCAATGGGTTGCCTAAAAAATTGTGATGAAGGGTATGATACATTTTAGTTTTCATAGTCACATTTTTTCCAATACTTGCACACATCTGGTTACTAAAAAATTAAATCCCGTTTGAAAGTATAAAGCCTAAAGAATATGGACACCTATATCTTAATATAACATTCTTAGTATAACATTCTACTTATAAAATTAACAAACTATACAGCTGTTAAATATCAATTAGATATGTTCTTGAACTTGAAATTTACCAAAGGTCACAAAAAGTCCGTCAATTTATTTTATTGACCCGATTCCTACTTCTGGCATATCAAAACAATGTGGAACGTGCTTTTTTTTTAATAATTAAATTACTAAAATAAATTGAAGAAACAAGGTTAAAGCATTTTTTTTTAATTATTATTACTATTGTGGAATGTAAATAACTATATTAATATACCTGTTAATACAAATAAGAAGCCTGAGAAATTTTGAACACCCAGTTAATGATCAATAGACAGTGGCGCAATTAGGGGGAGGCTGGGGGGAGCTTAGCCCCTCCAAGCTCAAGATTAGCCCCCCAAACCCGATGGTTACAAACATGACGGTAATGCCACAAATTAGCCTTCCCAAACCCGATAGTCATAAAATACTATAATAAGTACCTGCTATTAGTGCCATGCCATTACTTTATTCTCATTCCTACAACAAAGTCTTATTTGCGCTTGTCTATCTATCGTACATTATTTTAATACGCTAGAGGCTTTATATAATCAAGATTTGGGTATTAAAGTCAAGGATCTATCTCAACTTTCAGATACCAGGTGGGTGTCAAGATTCAGTGGCTGCACCGCAGTGAAACGGCGAAATCAACAAGCCGTAACCGCTAACAGAACATCCTTCATGGTCCATTTGCTAGTATTGGAAGAACTTACTACGCTTAATATTTTGTCACAGTCATTACAGTCAAAAACCACCACCATGGGAAAGGCTGCAAATGTGATAAAAGGAGTAATAACTATACTTTGGAGTCAATGTGCACAGATCAAACCTATGAGAAATTCATAAGAAGATAAGTGAGTTTGCGAACCAGGTAGATGTGAGTTTGGAGTGAGTGAGTCCATCCTTAAAAAGAAATAAAAATGTACCATAGAAACTGAAAGATTATGTGGCGGATTCAACAGTGGGAGCCAAAGAAGGCATAAATACTCCAAATATTGTAGATTATTGGAGAGCCCATGTCTTCTATAGAATCTTAGATTCTCTGGTAGGTTTTTTATAATCAAGATTCTGCGAGGAAAGCCTTCGCATTGCGGCAGCAATAGACAAATTCTTTACGCTAGATTACGAGGTATCCATGCCTTTTATTGAATACTATGCAGAGTATTTTAGGTTGGAGAAAAATATCATAAAGGCGAAAACGACAATTTTAATAAACAGCTAAGCTAATGGAAGAAAGGATACCTCGTCGTCACGTGCGAGAGGTCCTTCTCTATTATGCGGATCATTTTGAATTGGCTACGACTTTCAATAGGTCAGGAAAGATTTTCTGCACTTGTATTGTTATTTATTGAAAAGGATATAGAAATAAATTTGGAAGATGTGATTGATAAATATGCATCTAAAAACATAAAAATAAATTTAGTGTATTAAATTTTAAGTTTTTACCGCTTTTGTCTGCTGGTCCGTCCGTCTGTCTGTGCACTTAGGAGGAATATAATTTAACAGAACTTGTTTCGATTTTTAAGTTGTTTTTAGTACCAATTTAGGTTGTTTAAGTTTTAAAGTCAATATATTTTTTAATTACATATATGTATGTATTTGAAAATGTCTTTTATAACTTTGTTATCTTTGTATATCATTTACTCAGGAGAAATTTAATTTAACGAAATTTAATTCAACAGACCTTGTTTTTATTTTTAAGTTGTTCTTAGTAAAAAGTGTTTAGTGTTAAAGTATATAAAAATGTCTTTTATAACTTTGTTTTCTTTTTCAACTAAGAACGCAGATTATATCAACCAACAAAGTTTATAGCAGTGGATTTTCGTCAAATTCAGGCATTTGTGAAATACGTACTGTATTAAGTTTTGAAAAACATCATATACTGTCACCAAATTGACTTATAGAGACCCGGGGCTCAAGCCCCCCCCAAAATCAGCAAGCTAGTTGCGCCACTGTCAATAGGTACCTAATTATCAACATGTTTATAAATATATTTTATTCATTATCACTTACACAAAAAACTAAAGAATTAATGGTTTAACTAAACATTTTATGTGTTTAAGACATTATTTAACTGTTAGAAAACTTAAAAATTATAATATACGGTTTTTTCTTTAATTACGAAATATTAATTAGAGAGCGACCTTCACCCATTTGCCAACCGGATAATTTTTGTTTATCAAATACAATATGTAAAAAGTATTGCCAATGGGTTGCCTAAAAAATTATTTATATTAAGGCTATGATACATTTTAGTTATATTCACATGTTTTCCAATACTTGCACACATCTGGTTACTAAAAAATTAAATCCCGTTTGAAAGTATAAAGCCTAAACAATATGGAAACTTATATCTTAATAATAATAACAACAGCTATAACATTTTACTTATAAAATTAACAAAGTATACAACTGTTAAATATCAATTAGATATGTTCTTGAATTTGAAAACTACCAAAGGTCACAAAAAGTCCGTCAAATTGTTTTATTGACCTGATTCCTATTTCTGGCATATCAAAATAATGTGGAACGTGCTTTTTTTAAATAATTGAATTACCAAAATAAATTCAAGAAACAAGGTTAAAGCATTTATTATTATTATTTAGAAAGATCCGACATGACGTATCCTATGGCTCCGACCCCATAGGGCAACATGCGGAAGGCCATCCGTATCGAAGACCACTCCTCGCGTCCGCTCGGTCAGTGATCTTCGGCCAAATTCATTTGCCTCAGTAAACGAAGGGACCCAAGGACAACAGATTTCTGCATTTTCATCACCAGTTGTTCGGGTGAATGTTGACATGCGGGAATACACTTCAGCTCCCCCAACACATTTTCCTTTATGCCCCCCAAAACGCCGACAATCAGGACAACCAATCGCACGTTATACTCCGGATGAGCCTCCGAAGTTCGCCAAGTAGATCCTGATATTTGGCTCGTTTCTCCCGTTCCTTTATATCGATGTTAGTTTCCGCTGGGGCGGAGAACTCAATCACATACATAGAGTTATTCCTTTTATCAAGGAGAACGATATCAGGTTTATTGGCGCGAATTTGATGCGTAGTTGTGAATGCATAATTCAATATATGCGACAGTTGTCATTTTCCACTACTGCCTCGATATCGCGGGGAGCAAATGGCAAAATTGCTGTTTCGTCAATGCCGTAATAATGTCTGAGGTGATAATAAAGTACCGAAGCGCATCGTTATGTCGGTGGATGTAACCACTTACAGCATGCACTGGACAGGCTGACAATAAGTGCATAGTGTTTCGGTGTCGACAAGCTCGACAAGCAGTATCAGGAATGTTAGAAAACTGGCTTCGGTATACCAACGTGTTTATCACCCCATCCTGGCATGCTAGTAGGAAACCCTCGGTCTCAGACTTGAGCTCAGCAGATTTCAAAAACCCAAACGTGAGCTTTCGAGATAGATTGAGTCTTTCTATGTTTCGGTAAAATACTCCGTGTTCCGGCCTATTAATGTGATCTTCTAAAGGCATCTGCTGTTCTGCTCTTTTAACTGCAGTTCTTACGGCTTTAGACTCAAGCCTTACAAGTGACTGGTCGTCGTTTGGATCTATTGCAAATCTGAGACCGAATTTTTCCGCTGCTCGCTCCGCTGCCTTAAATAGAAACGCTCCAACATTAGCTGTTTCGTGTGCTCTTACTAGTTGCATCAGCGGATCAGTACTATTGGCAACTTGACAAGCAAGACTCAAAACCAGTCGATCGTGCATACACTCTAAGCTTAAAGGCCACGACCTCCCTGGTGGCGTGGGAGGTAAATACGGGATGTTGATGAGCGCGGGTGGATGCACGGTGAAGATGCATCATTTTTCGTGTGCTGACGTCCAGCTCGCGCAGTTCCTCTCGCGTCCACTTAACCACTCCAAAAGAGTAAAGCAATACAGGCACTGCTAGCATGTTGGTAGCAAGGACCTTATTTATTCCGGATAGTTCGGATTCCCAAATTCTCCGTAAACGTCGCCTGTAATTGCTTCTAAGCTCGGTCTTCACAGCTCTAACATCTTGAGTCCGGTTTTGGTCGATTCCTAAATATCGATAATTCTCGTTGTTTTGTAGAGGGCAAAGTAGCGCGCTATCGGCAAGCTGGTCAGCTTCTAAATCGTTTCCGAACCGGCCTTTATTTAGCTTACCATTGATTCCTCTTTTCCCTCCTCGCTGCTCCCCTACATCAGAGAGTATGGGATCAACTGCACTCAATGTTCTAGAATATAAAATTTGCTATTTGCTGTATTCGGCGTTCGGTCTTTTGAAGAGTTTGGTGAAAACTGTCTGCGCGGTCATTAAGAAATTGTTGATCAAAAACGCTTGTTATAGTCGCCTCAAAATCAGCGTTGTTGAAGCTGTCCTAAGTGCATTGCAATAATTGTATTATTAGTTATTTAGTATCATTTTATTATTATTATTATTATTATTATTATTATTATTATTATTATTATTATTAGTAATGTGGAATGTAAATAACTATATTATACCTGAAAATACAAATGAGAAGTCTGGGAAATTTTTGAACACCTAGTTGATGGTCAATCGGTAATCATCAACATGTTTATAAATATATTTTATTTATTATCACTTACATAAGAAACTAAAGAATAAATGGTTTAACTAAACATTTTGTGTGTTTAAGTCATTATTTAACTTTCAGAAAACTAAGAATTGGAATACGGTTTTTTCTTTGGGTATGGAATTTTAATTAGAGGGCGACCTTCACCCATCTGCCAAGATAAAAACTATTTTTTTTTAATGAAAAACAATATGTAAATAAAATTATTGCCATTGGCCTAAAAATGCATTTGTTTCGTTGTTGGATATCTGCTTATAGTTTTTCCGAAAGAAACTTGTTGGGAATGTATGTTTTATAGTGTTTAATAAACATTTTTCTATCAAAAAAATATAATGTAAAAGCTCTTTAAACATAATATGTGTTGGTAATTATTTTATAATATTGTAATAAATTACTTAGATTTTTTATTTTAGATTTTTGATTAATATAGTTTTTTTTTTATATATATATATATATATATATATATATATATATATATATATATATATATATATATATATATATATATATTTAGAAAAAAATCTTAATAAAACTGTCCAACAACAGCAGCAGCAATAACACTAAAAACAAGAACACAGAACTTTAAAAGTATGTTTAAAATGTTGTCCATTATTTTGAATGCACTGTCCAATCTCTTCTGGGAGGAGTTGACAGCTGCCTCAATTTCCACTCTTGGTATAATATTTATGGCGTTTTGAATTCGGACTATCATGTCTTCTCGAGTATTAATAAATTATGAACTAATGCATTCTCTCGCTAATTAAGTAATTATTAATGATAAAAATACTCTCTCCTTTGTTGATTGGATTCAGTTACTAAAAGATTTTAGTATTTAAATAATTAAAATGTTACGGATTATTTTCGGGATATCTTAAAGAGGTTTAATTTTCTTTATCATATTTATTACCGTTAAGACGGTTTTGGAGATATTGCGTGGTTTGGCCAATATATACTTTAAAACAGTCATTATATGGTATCAGATAAATAGTATGAGTTTTTCGTTTTTTTATTGTTTGGGCTTTAAAGAAGCTTATTTTTTTTTGTAACAAGTTATCACCTTTGTGACGTACAGAAATATTTTGGGGTTTAAAATATGTTTGTAAGTTTCCTGAGAGTCCTTGTACATAAGGTATTGATAAAGAATTGTTTGAATAAGTTTTTTTTTGATGTTATGGGTTATTATTTAGGTTTTGTAGACGAAATTTAAACATTGAATGGATCAGTTTTAAGGGATACCTGTTTTTAAATAAAAATATTTTTTTTCCTACCGTCAAAAAATATTGACATTTTTGTACTATTTTCAGGTGCAAAACCTATCAATTCTCATACCGCACAAAAATGTGCTCGTTGCTTAGCAACACTTTTAATCCTAGGATTAAAACTGCTACTTTTAATCCTATATAGGATAAAAAAAGATTTTTGAATAACTAATAGTAGATTATATTAAAAGGATTAAAAGTGCATCTCTTTTTACGAGCAATTTTTGCAGTTGCGAGGCACAGCGCAAAATTGCGAGTGAAAATAAGCACTTTTAGTCGGTATGATATATACTATTTTTTCTCCAACCAAGTCAAAATTAATGCATTTAGTTATTCAAAAGAGCTCATATGCAATTGCTTTTAAACCTAGGATTAAAAGTAGCACTTTAAATCCTAGGATTAAAAGTGTTGCTAAGCAACGAGCACTTTTTTGTACGGTATGAGAATTGATAGCTTTTGCACCTGAAAATAGTACAAAAATGTCAACATTTTTTTACGGTTGGAGAAAATAGTTATCATACGGACTCAATATTTTGAAGATAAAGCTATATATCTCTGTACTCGACAGTTTATTTCCGATTTTGCATTCGTTCGGCTGCGTTGCACTTCGCCTCGCAACTGCAAACATTGCTCGTAAAAATAAGATGCACTTTGAATCCTTATAATATAATATACTATTTAGCTTTTTTATCTCGTTATTTCGGTAAGTAGGTTTACTTAATGTTATTGCTTTGTTTACTGGACCAATTATAACAAATTTTTTATAATATATGGTGTATGGTATAATTTGAACAGCGTCCAGACCAAGTTTTTTTTGTATACCATTCGGTTACTATTTTATTGTTTTGGTGGTATAAAGTTATATGTAAGAAATATTTTTTGGCCATTTTAAAAATAAACTTAAGTTTGTCATGAATGGCATTAAAAGCGTTTAAAATATCTTCGGTTTTATTTTGAGGATTGATAAGAAAAAGGGTATTTGGTATCCCAGTTTTGAAATTACGGTATTTTTTAAGTTGTTATTTTTTAAGTTTTTCGTCAATAAAATGCATCCATTTAAGTTTAGCAATTTCTAGTACTTTGTTTTATATTCTACGTGTAAAGAAAAATAATAATTTATTTTTTTAAATATCAATTTTTGGATTTACTGAAAAAAAATCAAAAAAAAATTTTAATCGAAGAATTGACATTGTTAATTTTTTTAATAATTCTATGTTTCATGAACTTTAAAAATAAAAATATTCCACAACTCAAAAAAAATTAATTAGGTTGATTTTATATTCCAAAAAAGTAGGGCCGCGATTCTAAATAATTACCCAACATTTAAAGCTAGTTCAATTGGTACGTTTGTATACAGGGGTACAACGTCCAAAAATATAAGAACATAATCAGTTTCACGAATATTTAATATATGTATTGGTCTTTATTTATGATCTTTTTAAGGATATCCTTAAGAACGCAGAAAGTTTGCTTAAAGGTGATTGTACTTTATTTGACAGCTGTCAAAAAAATTAATGAAAGGTTTTTTATTTAAGATGATCGTAGATTGCCATGACAATATTTTCAGACCCACTTTATTGGGACTTTAAGCGAGAAAATAAAGCTTTTATGAACTATTATACCAAATCCGCCCCCTAGCGGCCATCCTAAGAACTCGAAAATAATTTTCAGATTTTTTTTATCGCCACATTTATAATAATAAAAAAAATCCATTGTTCTCAGATGAGCTGGTCCTGAAATACAGCCGCTTACCTCGCTTATTTGGCCACCTTGAACAAAAGGTAAATAAATAATGTTTTAAATTATTGTTTGTTTTTTGGTATTGAGGTGTGAATAATTAGATTGGTCTTCTTTACTTTTGATAAAATATTTTATTAAAAAAAGCTATCCCTTAAAACTGATTCATTCAATAGTCACATTTTGTATATAGAATCTAATTATTAACCCTCAACACCAAAAAACAAACAATAATTTAAAAAATTATTTATTAATACCTTTTGTACAAGGTGGCCAAATAACAAAGTAAGCGGCTGTATTTCAGGACCAGCTCATCTGAGAACAATGGATTTTTTTTATTTTTATAAATGTGGCGATAAAAAACTCTGGAAATTATTTTCGAGTTCTTAGGATGGCCGCTAGGGGGCGTATTTGGTATAATATTTCATAGAAGCTTAATTTTCTCGCTTAAAGTCCCAATAAAGTGAGTCTGAAAATATTGTCATGGCAATCTACGATCATTTTAATTAAAAAACCCTTACGTCAATTTTTTTGACAGCTCTCAAATAAAGTGGTGGGGAAAGGTTTTTCCCCGAAAAAGAAAAATGCTTGTAGTGTCAGTTTGGCTTGGCCGATTTTACTGAAAGACCTTTCGATTAAAAAGCATTTTTACAAATATTTTTTTATAAAAATAAAACAATAATTTATTTTTTCATTGTTCTGCGAGAGGGCGTTGATTTATAACTTACCCTATTTCTTCAAATATCTCTAAAAAGTTAAATAAAATCATATATTTTTTCTTACAATAATAAGTAAAGCACTAAAAACTAAAAAAAATAGTTAAAACCACAAAACGATATCTCCATTTATAACGGAAGTTATTACCAAAAATGTTTAAAATTTTTCTTAAGGCACCGGAAGCGCGTCCTCACGCGCATTGTTCGTCGCATAAACAAGTAATCATTATCAAATGGGCCATGAACGTATTAAAAATAGTCAGTTTGTATTATTTTTAAGTTTGTAAAATGTACGCTAGGGGGCGTACAACATACTAATACCACAGCTTCTAATACCGTAATGATTTTTAAAATTAACGAATTCTTTTGAAATAATTTGTGGTCTTGAAAAAGACGTATTGTTGACATGTTGATCTAGTGTCTCCTTAGATGCTTGAAATTTTTGCCATTTTGTTCCAGATGTTGCTCGACTCTTTCTCTTGTAGAAAAAAGAGCATTTTCAATTTCCGCCCTGGACAGGCCATAAATTGCATTGCGAATTCTGAGGATCATATTTTTTCTGGTTGTAGGCCTAGATTGAAAAACAAGATCTTTTAATCGTCTTCATAAGTAAAAAATCCAAAAACTGACTATTTTTAATACCTTCATGGCCCATTTGATTATGCTTACTCGTTTATGCGACGAACAATGCGCGGTGCCTTAAGAAAATTTTAAACCTTTTCGTTTTAAATAGAGATATCGTTAGATATAAATAGAGATATCGTTTTGCGGTTTTCACTATTTTTTCTTCACTTATTATCGTAAAAAAAAATTATGATTTTATTTAACTTTTAAGAGATATTTAAAGATATGGGGTAAGTTATAAATCAACGTCCTCTCGCAGAACAATGGAAAAATAAAATTGTTGTTTTATTTTTATAGAAAAATACTTCCAAATATGCTCTTTTAATTAAAAGTTGTTTCAGTAAAATCGGCCAAGCAAAACTGACACTACAAACATTTTTCTTTTTCGGGGTAAAACCTTTCCCCACCACTTTATTTGACAGCTGTCAAAAAAATTAATGTAGGGTTTTTTATTTAAAATGATCGTAGATTGCCATGACATGACAATATTTTCAGACCCACTTCATTTGGACTTTAAGCGAAAAAACTAAGCTTTTATGAACTATTATACCAAATACACCCCTTAGCGGCCATCCTAGGAACTCTAAAATAATTTCCAGAGTTAGATACAGCCGCTTACCTCGTTATTTGGCCACCCGGTACAAGGACATTTTAGCTTCGTTAAAAACCAAAACCCAAAAAATCGAAAAACTCATATTTTATTTATCAGACACCATGTTATGAATGTATAGATTGTCCAAACCACGCAATATATCCAAAATGGTCTTAACAGTCATAAACATGATAAAAAAATAGAACCTTTTAAACCATGTTTTTATTTACACTTTTTAAAGAGATGTTTGTTTACAAAGTGGCGGCTGGTGCATAAGAGCTGTAGAACCTCCAAAAATATTAGAAAATTACTTTTTGCAATTTATTTTAATATTTAATTTGAACTTAAATTTAAGCAAAAAAAACTATTAAATACTTTTTGTCTTATTTTTTTTTTTTTTTTGACAGTATGCAGCTTCGCAGCTCTTACGCACCAGCCTTTTCTGCGAGAAAAATACGTTTTTTTCTTCTACTTTATTTTGGGTTTTTATTTGTAAATCAAAAATTATTGTACTTACCACAAAATTAGACTTATTATGTATTTAGAAAACACAGCCTATTATGTTTTAAAACGGAACTTTTTTATTTTGCTTGTAGCATAGAAAGTCTTTAATTATATACAGGGTGTCCCATAAATAATAGTAAATATTTTAACAGCAGATTCCTTTTAAGAAAATATTAAGGTTAGGTCAAATCTTCCTAGTCCGAAAGTCAAAGACAACCAAGATACAGGGTGATAAACTTAATGTATTTTTTTTTAATTTTGGCCATAAATTAAGCATTTGTTTTTCGTTTTTAATAATATTTGGGATATAGGGGTTTTATATTTATATGGCAAATCTAATTTTTTTTTAAATTGTTTCATAGGGGCCGCCACCAGCAACATTTTGTTTTTCTTTAAATCTATAACTTTTTAACGCTTTATATAATTTAATTTTTTATTTAAAATATGCATTGTGCAAAGATTTTTGCTTAAAAAAGGTATACTTTAAAAATTTCGCTACGATTCACCTTTTTTGAGATATTTACATTTAAAAATTTCAATGCGCTTAAGATAAAATTGAATTTTCCCTCTTTAAGTTAAAATATTTTTTAAGTAGGCTGTGTCTTACAAGATGAATCATTATAAACGTCATTATCACTGTCACGGTTTATGTTCTTGTCAGTTACTTTGATGCGTGGTTATAAAAACTGAAACTTATACGATCAGTTATCACTTTAGTTTAAAATGTAATTATTTTTTCTACATCTGAAATGCGAGACATGGTTTGCGTATATGTCCAAGAAAATTACAGCGGTTTAGGAGCTTGTCGACGTTATGAGCAATTGCATCCAAATAGAAGGCAGCCAAATTTTAATATTTTTAAAAACGTTTACCAGAGACTTGGGGAAACAGGTTTATTTAGGCCAAAGCAGGATGTTGGACGTCCAAATAGATGTAACGTGAATCACGAAGACGAAGTGTTTTGTCCAGGTTGCTGAAGATCCAGAAATAAGTGTAGGGCGTATGGATGCAAGAACTGAAATTAGTAACTCATCAGTGTTAAGAATTTTTTATCCCGAACATCTTTATTCATATTATTTCACGCCTGTACAAAATCTTTTGGAGGCAGCTCATCCAGCAAGACAAGATTTTGCCCGCTATATCCAGGTTCAACAAAATCAAGATCCTTATATTTATAAATAAAATTATGTTTACGGATAAAGCGACTTTTACTCGACGGGAAATATTTAATTTTAGAAACAAACATTTATGGAATATGGCAAATCCAAACCTTAGTACTGAACACGAATTTAAAATTAATATTTGGTGTGGTGTAATAGACAATTTTTTTGGGACCAAACGAGTTACCTTCAAATCTAAACGGGGATTTATATTTAAACTTTTTACAAACAAAGCTTATCAATCATTTAGAAGAACTACCCTTAAATATGCGCCGAGATATGGTTTTTATGCAAGATGGTGTTCCTGCGTTTTTTGATTCGGCGATCTTTTAGTAAAAGAATTTTAAAATGTGTTGTAACAATGGAGGTCATGTCGAACATTTGCTGGCGAATATCGATAATTTTCTTATTAATCTGTTGTATTTTATCATTAATTTGAAGTGTAGTAAAGCAATTTAAATGGTGAATGTGTATTTTCTTGTTAAGCGAATTGAAATTTTGAAATCTAAATATCTCGAAAAAGGTGAATCGTAGCGAATTTTTTAAAGTGTATCTTTCTTAAGCAAAAAAGTGTGCACAATGCATATTTTAAATAAAAAATTAAATTATACAAAGCGTAAAAAAGTTATGGAGTTAAAAAAAACAAAATGTTGCTGGTGGCGCCCCCTATGATGTTTTTAAAAAGAGGTTTATTTTTAGATTTGAAATATAAAAAAGATCCTATATCCCAAAATTCATTAAAAACGAAAAACAAATGCTTAATTTATGGCCAAAATTCAAAAAAATTACATTAAGTTTATCACCCTGTATCTTGATTGCCTTTAACTTTCGGACTAGGAAAATTTGACCTAATCTTAATATTTTCTTAAAAGGAATCTGCTGTTAAAATATTTACCATTATTTATGGGACACCATGTATAAAAAAACGGTACATTTTAGTTTAAATTAGTTGCTTAAAATGTCGTCCTCTAGTTTCTACACAAGCCACCCTTCGAAGAACTCAGTTTTCGCGTACTTTTACCTCTCCCTTTCTTTGCCTAATTAATTCAGCCTCATTAAAAATTTGGGTAGGAAAGCCTGGACATGTTGGTGGTGGTTGAGAAAAGGTAGATTTTCCCGTAAGGTCCTGTAAGCTGAGGTATGTGATAGCTTTACTTTGTTGTCTAATGACCTCATACTAAAACCAGGATTTTCTTGCACAATTTTTAATTTTTTTTCTTATGTTCCACTGTTATGTATCTTCCAGGTCTTTTAATTAGATTTCTCGGTTGCACACATCCCGTTTTTAAAACTCTGCACTATGGTTGTTCTAAATTAATGTAGCCGTCGTGGAAATCTTTCACGGTAAATTTAAGCTGCTAGATTAGCATTTTGATTTGCCTTACCGTAAGGTAATAACATATCGGATGTTTCCCAGATACTAAAACATTTTTAAAGGACAAAAATATCGCGACCAGTGTACGACTGACTTGACTCCACGCACAAGGCTTCTGAGTAGCGCTGTTGCCATTTTTTTTAATTTTTAATTGGGAGATTTTTTTTATTTGCAGATTAAAACATTTAGAAATTAGTTTATTTTATTAACAAATAAAACTACTGATAAGCGATTAAGACAAAAGTTTCCAATTTTTAAGCTTTTCAGAAATATTTGCTTCCGAAGTTTGTAACTTTGAAATCGTTTTAACAAAAATCTGTTAAGTTTTGACACATATATCATATAAACTTTCTGACAAATACATATATATATATATATATATATATATATATATATATATATATATATATATATATATATATATATATATATATATATATATATATATATTTCCTCCGCATATGCCCTACACTTTATGTTAGTAATCCACAGCACAGAATTTTTCTTTAAAACAAAAATTTAGTTAACAATTGACACTAAGAAAAGTCACTTGCTATTGCTTTTAATTTTGGCAATTGTATTTGCTTTTTTTATAAGTAGAGTAAAAATATACATAAATAAAAACAGAAACTATTGAACGGTGAATAATTTACTAAACAGATAATAAGCTTTTACATGTAACTTGGCAGCTACGAAACATTTAACCAGTTTATCTATGGTAGCCGATAAAAACTTAAATAAGTAATAACCTAACATATCGACTGTAAAATAGGTATTGTTTATGCATTCGTAATGCTATTCGATAATAAAAAAATATAATAGTCAATAATAGCAAACGACTCAACTAACGATTTAAAGCATATTTATCTCAAACTTGTAATTACCTATTTAAATTACTGCGAAAAAAATATTGAAATTTTTTTCGTACTAGGAAAACCTTTTAAAATTAAAAATAAAACATACAAATGTTTCTGTGGCAAGTCGGTAACCAATTTTAAGATATAAAATAAACTTAAAAAAGTAAATTAAACTATATTTAAAACTAAAATTAGTTGAGTTTTGCTGTAATAAATATATGACCATTTTAATATATAATTAAAAATGGCGCGAGAAAAAATTTTAAAGCAAAATTTAAATTATTCTATTTCAATTATTTCACATCTTAAAAACCGTAATCGACTTATCACCTAAATATTGAGAGTTTCTTTGTTTTTTTAGTTGATCTAAAAGTTCTTAAAGGTCAGTTGACTATGCACTCTGTGTAGTGTATCTATACCGTAGGACCTAGGCAGAAGCGGTCTTTTCTTTAATATATGGCGAAGAACCCACATAATATATTTTTCATTTCTCTTAGTATTTTCATTTAATTCAATTACCGCTCGCATCGAATGCAAATCGTTTACAAGGATAAAAATATAGCGTACAAGTCTACATTTTTTTTGGTCTGTGGGTTTTTTTTTCTAATTGTCTGTATAAGCATAGTATGGTGTCAAGATAAAATTAGTCTTTAGTGTCTTTACTACAATAGAATGCTGTGGCTGGCCTATTAATAATGGATGATCTCAATGATCTGCAACAAATTGGAAATAGATATTTAAGTTCTTTAGGATGTGGAAAACAAAACACTAAGGCACAACCAATATGACAATGTGACATTATTGGAGGTTTAAAACGAACACGAATTAATTTATATCTTTTGACTTTCAAATAATTTATGTAATACAATTAATAGAACATTTCATGAGACCCGGGGGTAGAGATACTAATTTAAGAGTTATTAAAAAGGTATGTAATAAAGAACAGGTATATTAGGCCAAAACATAACTTAATTGGTAATTTTAAATTTGACTTTGCAATTTACCTTAATTAAATTTTGGTTTAGTAAGTCAACTGTAGATTTATATTTACTTTTTAGGTTTTAGTTGCTCTACGTTTTTTTGCATCTGGAAGCTACCGAATGGATAAAAGAAAAATAAATTTTTAGCTGTGTTAAGTCTTCAGTTAGTAGAGTTAAAGTAGTACAGCCTTAAATAATCCACAAATATTTAATAAGTGCGTTACATACATGTGTTAATAAAGAATATACAATAAAAACATTTTATAAAAATATGTATTCTTTTACTTTTATAACCAAAATTATAGTAACTATAAATAAAATTAAAATAGGAAAATTAGGATAGGATGATGAAGACTGACTAAAAGACGGCTTTTGGGAATACATGCCTATTAGTTTCTTTGGAAATTTACATTAAAAACATTTTGATGTTTCATTAATTGAGGTAGGATCATTTAAATATTTTTTAACAAAATGGGTTTTAAATCTGAAACCCTTATTACTATTATAAATAGTGTGTAACGGCATGGAGTTCACATTAGAAAAAAAAAATTGCCTCTTAAAAAATAAATTTAAAATGCAGAAATTTTAAATTAAACATACAGCGTCTTAATATATTAGAAAAACATAATAATGCTCTAAGAGAAAAGAATCTTTATTTATTATTTTAGGCAAGATAATAATGAAATAAAATTGTTTATATTTTAAAATAAAGCTTAAATACAAAATAATCCAAAACATTAAGTCATTTGTTCTTCTTTAGTCGCTTTTTTTAAATTAAGGGTAATATCTGAAAAATATTTATATAAAAAAACAATGATTCAATAATGTTTGTCACTTGAAATTATCAAAAAACCGCACGTATAGGATTTTATTTAAAAATGAACATAAAAATCAAAATAAACCTTTTAAATTTTGTTTTTGGAATTTATTTTGGATTACAAATAACACTGTTTAAAAACATTTTATTGTATATCTCATCTAAAAAATTTATAAACTTAAGCAGATTTTTTTTTTAACAAAAGATGTTCCTCTTGTCTACTTTATCCACGGGAGATAATAAATATATTTTAGTTTTCAGATAAAAATAAAAATTGTTTAATTTGGAAGGACAAATAACAAGGGCATGACTAGCAAAATTATGAATGAAAATTCATTCCTTAAAATGATAGCACTTCGCAGTTTTCCCTTATTTTCGGATCAATTAAACATATAAAATAACAAAACTTCTTTAACGTTGTAGTTTCTTTTTATAGTACAGGGTGAGTCAACGATAGAGTAAAGTTCATTATTTCATTGGTTTCAAAAGTTATGAGAAAATAGTAAATACAAAAGATGTAAAGATTCTTAGGATGCACAATTTAAAATTATTTTAAAGTATACAGGGTGGCTCAAAAAAGCGTGACGAATAAAACATACATTTTTTAAATGAAACACCCTATTTTTAAATTTTGTTTTGAATTCCTTTTAAAATTCTTCAACTTTTTTATTAATAGTAATGCATACCTAAACCTAATAGTTTTTCCAATATTTCAATTTTTCTAAAAAGAAAATAATTTTCACACTTGCAAAAAAATTACGATAGCGCCATTATTTTTGAAGGTAGATCACTCATATCTGATATTAGCGTTATTCGAAGATGACGTAAAAGATATATGCAACGGAATTTTAATTAGATGCTACAGGGTGTTCAAAATAAACGAATATATTTGGATCATTTTAAATTGAAAAATGTCGATTTTTTTTAATGGCGCACCATATATAATATTTTTTCTGAAAGATCTTACAAAAACCCACAACTTTTATTAAGTATGTCATATACCTATTTTTAATACTTTGCGATTTATTTTAACTTTTCCAATATTTACCCTTCTTTCTGTCTAAGACTATTACATTAGTTGGCCATGACAAAATGACATTGTCAAATTTTAACCTGACATCTGAGTAAATAAATTCATAAAATTTATTGTGGTGTCAGTAAATTTAAAAAAAAATAAGTATGGATTTTCCTAAAGCTGAATTAATTGATATGATTTATATACTGGGTGAGGCGCAAAGAAATTCTTTGTTGGCAGTAAGACTTTACAAGGCGAAGTACCCTAATAGACGTGTACCGACTAGGCAATCTCTTCAGTGTTTAATGGAACGGTTTAATGCTAGTGGTAGTATTGAATATGAAAAACGGAAAGTGGTAAACCGGAAATTTTACTTCAAGTTCAAGATAATCCCCAGGTCAGTAGCCGTCAAGTAGCTAGCTTATGTGATACATCCCAATCTACCGTTAACCGCACCACTAGAAAACACAAATATCATCCCTTCCACATGGAACTACACCAAGAACTTCTAGACCGCGATTTTGAACAAAGGGTAAACTTCTGCACCGTTATAAATGAAGCAATAGAGGCCGATCCAAATTTTTTGTCTAAAATAATGTTTTCCGCTGAAGCTACTTTTCGCAGTAATGGTGCAGTTAATCGTCATAACATGCACTATTATTCAACAGTTAATCCAGTCTGGGTACGGGAAGTGCAAAACCAAAACCATTGGTCACTTAATCTGTGGTGTGGAATAAAACACTTTAATGTTATTGGACCATATTTTTTTCGCGAAACAGTTAACGGGCCTAGATATTTAAACTTTTTGCAGAATGATTTACCTCAACTTCTTCAAGAATTTGATAACATTGAGATCCAACAAATGTGGTTTCAGCAAGATGGAGCTCCTCCGCATTACCGTCGAGAAGTTCGAGAATTTTTAAATAATCATTACCCACAGAAATGGATCGGTAGAGGTGGATTCATTGGATGGCCCCCTCGATCATGTGACTTAACACCACTAGATTTCTTTTGTGGGGATATGTTAAAGATCGTGTTTATGTGAATCCCCCTACAACACCAGAAGATATGGAAAATAGGATTCGGGACGCGTGCAGGAGAATAACACCGTTTATGCTAAGGAACGTCCAAGAAAATATACGAAAAGACTAAACATGTGTATCCAAGTAGAAGGGCATATTTTTGAACATTTATTGCGCCATAATAATAATTAAAAATAAGTTAATTTGTAGTAATAGGTATTTATTATTATTTACTTTTTCTGTGAATTTAAAATTTAAAAATGGCCAACTAATGTTATAGCAATAGTCTTAGACAGAAAGAAGGTAAATATTGGAAAAGTTAAAATAAATCGCAAAGTATTAAAAATAGGTATATGACATACTTAATAAAAGTTGTGGGTTTTTGTAAGATCTTTCAGAAAAAATAATAATATATATGGTGCGCCATTTAAAAAAATCGAGATTTTTCAATTTAAAATGATCCAAATATATTCGTTTATTTTGAACACCCTGTAGCATCTAATTAAAATTCCGTTGCATATATCTTACGTCATCTGAATAACGCTAATATCAAATATGAGTGATCTACACTTCAAAAATAATGGCGCTATCGTAATTTTTTGCAAGTGTGAAAATTATTTTCTTTTTAGAAAAATTGAAATATTAAACTATTAGGTTTAGGTATGCATTATTATTAATAAAAAGTTGAAAAATTTAAAAGAATTCAAAACAAAATTTAAAAATAGGGTGTTTCATTTAAAAAATGTATGTTTTATTCGTCACGCTTTTTTGAGCCACCCTGTATACTTTAAAATAATTTTAAATTGTGCATCCTAAGAATCTTTACATCTTTTGTATTTACTATTTTCTCATAACTTTTGAAACCAATGAAATAATGAACTTTACTCTATCGTTGACTCACCCTGTACATAGTCAATAGCCTATATTTGCTTTTAAATACCAAGCATTGAAACAAGTATGGCATCATGTAAACAGTATTTTTTTGTTTCATCAAAGATTAAAAAAATACTTGTATTAGACAGGTGCTTAAAAAAATAATTGTTAATGACAAATCCGAAAAACTGTAATGCATGAATAGAGTATGTCGCAAAAAATTCAATTTTTTAAATGTTTTTCCTTAAAATTCATTAAATCCCACAAACCCAGTTTTTTGCGGATCTGTCTGAATAAACAAATGTTCTTTTTTCATTAAAACAGGCAGTTTTTTTATTTACACAGGTCAGTTAAAAATTGGCCAAGTCAAACAGTGGAACATAATTTTGGACAGAACTTGATCTAATTTTAGATCTGAGTACTTTAAAAGGCCGAGACTTTTGGATAGGAATTTGGCGCTTATTTTACATAAGTGCTTGTGGTGGGATCTCTTCTCCTTTTTTTTTAATTCAATGAATGGGAAAAAACTGGTGGGGTGGGGATATCTCATGACTTTTTCCTCAGCATACCTTACTCTGTAGGTACATACAACCTAATTTTTGACTCATTACAAAGTATGAAAACTTCTCATTTTAATATCCCTCAAATAGCGCCTGGTTTAGGGCTAAATGGTATAATGTAGCAATTTTCTCTATTTAATAATTAAAATCCTGCACTATTTCAATCATTATAGCAAAAAAAGGTAATTTTTATAATTAATGTTAACAGATATCTGACTGAGCCATGACTTCCGGAATAACCTGTAAGTAGATTACTAAAATCAAAAATCCAACCAATTTTTTAGGTATTTTTTTAACAATAATTATTAAAAAAAAGGCCATTTTTTTAAATATAACAAAAAGAAGTGGCTATATCACTTTACTTAAATTGGTTGGATTTTTAATTTAAGTAACATTAATTACAAAAAAAATCTTTAATGATTGGACTACACGCCTTTCAATTCTAAGGCAATTATAACCTCGGAAAGTCAGATTAGAAACTTCTAAACTACCCTCTAAATATAATATATTTCCGCACCAGAGCGTTCCGAATGAAAAATTTGCAGTTTTTAGATTTTAGATTCATAACTTTAGGTGAAACGATAACGAAGGTATGATAGGGAGGAAACATGCTGAAATCTGTTGTCTAATATAAACAGGTGCGTGCGTCAGGTCGGAACTTGGCCTTGCGCACTACCGTGTATCTAGATAAGCCTAAAACTTAATTCTTAACTGTCCAATAACGTTTTATCTATATTTTAACTCAGCACATAGGAATGAAAATAGAAAAGGCAAGTTTTTAGTAGTAAATAATGTACCAATAATGTCGGTAACATTAAAAAGCCATTATGTGTTGAACCGCAATCAAACTTTATAAAATCTAAATTGAAAGAAATATATTAAAAAAATATTAATAATAATCAACATTTTACCTATACTTATTTTCTAATTAGTTAACAGGTTGGTGCTCAATGTTTAATATTTCTGTAGACGATAGCATAGTAAAAAACAATAGTAATCGGAAGAATGAAAAGTAGATACGAGCGGGAATATATAGAACTGTAAACATACTTTTTAAATTAATTAAGCAAACCTATGTAGGTAACGCTTGTTTCCTGGAAATATTCTATTTTTTTTTCTTATCACATACGACTATAACTCATGATTATTAGAAAAATGTCCATAGCATTTTTTATCACATAGTATTTTAATTGGTACGATATTTTTAAACGCATTTTAAAGAGAACCTAATTGCCCGTTTTTTTATTTTTTTTTTCTTATTTTTTGTAAAATTTATTTAAAGACACAAGTACAATTACTATTCGAAGAAGTTTTAATCAGTAGAATATACAAATTTAAGTCTGGCACCCCTATTCTTGGCACAACTGTTTGCCAGACCACACCAACCTGTTAACTTAATTAGTTTTCTAATATTTTGTAAAATTAAAGTATAAGACATAAGTACAATATTTTACTATTTAAAGGAGTTCTGATCAGTGAAATATTAAAATTTAAGACTCGAGTCTAGAGAAACCCCGGATATCATGGCTCGGGAGCTTCTTGACAGTGTTAACGCACGTCTAATATAATCTAACGAATTTACTAGAACTAGAACCTAAACAATTACATTTTAATGTAATAATTTATGGTCTTTTTTAATACGTTTTCGCATTTTTACGTCTAAAATATAATTGGGAAAAATAAAAAGCCTCTTTAACTAACCAGAACTAACTAGAGTTGCCGCGAGACAAGACGAGACGAGATAAAGCCTTGTCTCGTCTCGTCTCGAAATTTCGAGATAATATATTTCGAGACGAGACGAGACAAGGGTCGAGACGAGACGAGACAAACGTTTGTCTCGTCTCGTCTCGTTTTGTCTCGTTTGTCTCGAATTGTTTTGGTTTATTTCAATAAAATTAATTTCAATATACAGTGCAGTAGTAATGTATAGGATAATTTTAATAAAAATAAGATCGGATTATAAAAATGCTTGGACCCGTCGACTTTTATTTTTAGGTACATGTTACACATTTTTTAAACTAATTTTTATGTCTGCACAGGGCACAAGATATATTTATCATTACATTATTATTTCCAATGTTTAATTCTAAAAACGTTCATTCTCATTTTTTTTACCAATTTTTAACTTTTTCCATAATAATTAAGTATACCCAAACTATCCTAAATGGCAATATTCTTATACATACGTAACTTTCTGGGTATAGAATGTAAAGTAGGTATAGGAATTAAATAAATATAATCCAAAACTGTAAAAATATGAGTAGGTATAGGTATTCTATTTTATATTTTAAAAAAATATTTTTG
This sequence comes from Listronotus oregonensis, assembly GCA_019359885.1. Lineage (NCBI taxonomy): Eukaryota > Metazoa > Arthropoda > Insecta > Coleoptera > Curculionidae > Listronotus > Listronotus oregonensis. The sequence continues at coordinate 123,830 of JAHBCN010000106.1, read as the reverse complement.
TAGCACCCTAACACTTTATGAACGTGCCCTGTCTAATTCAAAATATCGTTAAAATTTAACATACTATTTAACCATATACCCAATACTTACATAAGCATATATTCAAGGCATTAAATTACTTACTCCTCGCCATCGTTGACTCACCCTGTACACTATATATCTACAAACTAATTGCAAAATCTGCTGCAAGCAATATGTATTTTAAGGAGGATGCATTGTTTTCAGTTTAAATTAAAACTTTTTGAAACATAATAGCGGCAAAAAGTAACAGAAAAACATTCAAAAACAACCCTCTGCATAGGCATCAAAAAGCGCCGCCGCGCCGCTTGTATACTTGCCGACACACCGTTTTATTCGAGATGCGGCTGTTTTTACTATTTAAGATCTATAGAGCGGTTGCCTTTAAAATGTTTTGAATTTTCTTAGTTATTCTTGTGTTTGAAGCTTGGTAGAAGATGAATAATATTTTAAAATGGAACACCCTGTATAATGCTTATATTTTTTTACGCCTTGAAAAAAAGTTGATGATTAAGTTTCTTAAATTGTGTAGTTGTCGAAAATTTGATTTCAGACTTACGGACACCACAATTGCAACTAAAAATAAAATAATGAAGCTAATAATTGTTTTATTTAAAATAACAATATAGAACATATATGACATAAATGTCCAAAAATAGAAAACAAAATCAAATAATGAAACATAAGTCATAAACTCTATTACAAAACACAGGTAAAATGTTTTATAGAAATTTTTCATATAATTATACGGGGTGTTTAGAATTGTTTTAAAATTTAACAGCAGTTGGATCTTGCAAAAACAGTCTCTATAAACATAAGTTGGATAGCATCGTTTCGAAATGAAATGCAGGTCCAGTAAAAAGCTTATTGTACATAATTTTTAAACAATTATTTCGATAAAAAACTTAAATCAACTTTCGTTATTTAAGTTTTTTCGAGAGATAAATTAAAACTTTTACTTTCAAAAGGTATAAAAAGATCGGTTTAATTTTCTTGAAGCAAAACAAAATTTAAAAAAAAATCAGGAGACAAAATAGTTGTATTTTAAGTTGTTTTATCTGCGGTAATACCACGAGTGCTTAAAAATTACCAAACATTTTTTACGATAGCGTGTTTTCTTATAATTTTACGAGTCTGAGGGACGAGTGAAATTTTAAAATACGCATGAGTAAAATATCTGGTTAATTTTAAAAGCACGAGCATATTTAGGGGAATATTTCACGAATCAAAAACGTAGATAAAGTTTATCAACTTAAAATTAAATATTAATTTAACAAACCGTCATTATTATTTAAAAATGTCGTATTGTCAAAGTGGAAAAACCACGTTGCCTAGACGACGTGGAATTTCCGCTGTAATTTTTCCATAATACCACTTCCTTATGGGAAAATATGTACATGAATGAAATATTCAAAATAATTAAAAAATTATAAAACCACAGGGTGATATACTTTTTAAAGCAATTAATTTTAGCTTCTTTTTTTAACACCCTGTATTTCTGAAACGATACATTTCTTGACCTATGTTTATAAAAACTTATTTTTGCAAGATCCAACTGCTGTCGAAGTTTGTAACACTAAATCTTAAACAACCTGTATAATTCTTAAGAACTAGAAATATATTGTTAGTTTTAGTCATTAAAATTTTTCGAGATGTCTCGTCTCGTCTCGTCTCGACCTTGTCTCGAAGGATTTTATCTCGTCTCGTCTCGTCTCGAAATTCGAGACAAAATGCTCTCGAGACGAGACAAAATGGCTTCCAGACGAGACGAGACGTCTCGTATCTCGTGTCTCGCGGCAACCCTAGAACTAACCATGACCGACTAGAACTTAGGGCTCTTTAATTTGATGATTATTTAAAATAGACAAATCACCGAAATTATAGATTTAATGTGATAATTGTTTACTATATAAAAAATTTCTTTAAAAATGTTTTCACAGATTTTTAAAAAAATACAAACAAGAAAATTGCAATATTATGAAAAGTATCTCAAAATCGCCACTGGCGTCTTTTAATTAGTAACAAAATTCTTTAAAACTTTGTCTCTTTATTCGTTTTTTTATCTTTTATAGTTTTTAAGATCCCAGTGCATGCATGACCTAAATGTTTCACACTTAATAGAGAAAATCTTAGAGTTTGCATGAATTCATTTAAAATTTACGAATATGTTGGGAATAAAAATCTTAAACTAGCAGATTTTTATTTTTAAAAGTTAACATTATTACATATATTAAAATGTGCAGCGGATTTTTTATAAACTAAATAACCTATTAATAATTTTGTAGTCTTATTTTAAAATACAATAGACTTTTATAATTTTATAGTTTTAGGGAGTATTGCGCTACAATTGTTTTGACTTCTTAAGGGTTCTTCCAATAAATATTTATTTTGGTTTTAATGTAAAAACTTGGGTAAAAATAAATATATATATATATATATATATATATATATATATATATATATATATATATATATATATATATATATATATATATATATATATATATATATATATATATATATATATAATGGTCTGAACAGTACGTGGGCTTCTACAGCCTAAACTAAAAAAGTTAGGAGTTTTCCGTTCAAGTGCAGGTATCAGTTAGGAATAAAGACATTTTACAAAAATAATGTGGTATGTACAGGGTGGTCAAGAAATTGTGGCAAACAAAATTCACTTTTTTTTTAAAAGTAACATACTGTATATTTTTGCATCTATGGAACCTCCTTAAGCATCTTTATTTATTCCTGAAATATTTCAGCTTTGAAATGATTAGTTTGTAGCAATAAATTATTTTAAAAAAATAGTTGAATTTTCATGACTCCACTTAAACACATACCAGCACCATAAATACAAATTTTATGTCAATATTGGATATGATTCTTTTTGTAGAAGACCGTCGGATGCTCTAACCCGGTTTTTGTGGTTTAATCTTATACAGAGTGTTCAAATTTAACTTTTTTAATTTAAGAAAATCAATGCTATTTTTCTCAATTTTTTTAAATGGCACACCCTGTATATTTATTATGCGTCAAATGTAGAATTATTATACCAACATTTTTTGTTATACAAACCTACTAGTTATCTTTAACCGTTCTGGAAATATTTATAATAATTACAAATTTATTCTTTGAAAACCGTTTTATTGAAATACTGATAAAACACGAAAGTAATCATAAACTAAGATAAGTGTTCAAAATCCCTTCCGTTTTGCTCTAAACATAAGAACGTCTCTAAAAGATCTTTCACTTCCCTTAATATTTGTGGTGTTACTGTTGCAAAAGCATTCCTTATTCGTTGTTCCATTTCAATTGCAGTGGTGGGCGGATCTTTATAACAATTTCCTTTATGTATCCCCATAAAAAAAAATCGAGTTTTGTTAAATCAGGAGATCTAGCTGCCCAATGGGTAGGTCCATTTCTACCAATCCATTGCTGTCCAAAAGTTGCATTGAGATGGTCCCTTACATCGCGTGAAAAATGTGCTGCCTCTAACATGTGGGTTAATTTCTGCCAGTAATCTGGGTAACTCGTTTTGTAAAAACTGTAAATACATTTGTCCATTAAGATGACCATTAAAAAAATAGGGACCTATAATAGTAACCCCTACAATTCCAGCCCACACATTGATTGACCACCTGTGCTGGGAGTCTGTCTGACGCATAAAATGAGGATTTTCAGTAGAATAATAGTGGAAGTTATGTCTATTTACACATCCATTGTTATGAAAAGTTGCTTCGTCTGTAAATAAAACGTAGTTAAAAATAAAGGATCCTCCTGTATTTTATTTCTTGCCCAGGTACAAAATTGCACACGATTTTGAAAATCCTCATTAGAAAGGGCTTGGTGTAGCTGGATATGATAGCCGTGGTAACGATTTTTTTTTCAAAATTCTCTGGACCGATATTTCACTCATATCTACTGCTTTTCCGATGTTTACCTGACTTATATGCGGATCCTCAATTACCGTCAACAATACGGCCAACTCATTTTCTTCATTGGTGACAGGCTTTATTCTTTCTTGCTTTTGATATGCGACATTTCCCGTCTCAACAAATCTTGCCAATAATCTTCTGAAACTTTTTCATCCGGGCGTCTTCTGTCAGGATATCGAGCAGCATAATTTCTAGTAGCAAAAAAGCAGTTTCTTTCACTTTCTCCAAGTACAAAAATCATGTCAACAAGCTCATCTTTGCTAAAATTCATTATTATTCTTATTATTGTTTTTGACACAAAAGCTTAATAAAAAATAATAGTCAAAATGTCACGTACTAGTTTTTAATAGGATCCGGCAAGTATAATATTGTTTCCATGGATATAGCGATTGTGCAGCATGTTTTACAAGGCGTGAATCAGTGAATATGTTTTTGCTTTTTGCCTCATTTAAGAAATTGTTAATTTTAAAATTAGTACTTACCTTTAAAATTCATGCTAGTTCAGAACCAGCAGAAGGCATTTTGAACATTTACCTTAGATTATAATTAATACTTTCGGTGTGTTTATCAGTATTTTCCAAATAAAACGGTTTTCAGACAAATAAATTAGTAATTATTATAAATATTTCAGAACGGTTAAAGATAACTAGTATGTTGGTATAACAAAAAATGTTGGTATAATAATTCTACATTTAATGCATAATAAATATACAGGTGTTCCATTTAAAAAATTGGAAAATACATTGATTTTCTTAAATTAAAAAAATTTGAACACTCTGTATAAGATTAAACCACAAAACCAGGTTAGAGCATCCAACAGTCTTCTACAATAAGAATCATATCGAATATTGACATAAAATTTGTATTTATGGTAGCTGATATGTGTTTAATGGAGTCATGAAAATTCAATTATTTTTTAAAATAATTTATTGCTCAAAACTAACCATTTAAAAGCTGAAATATTTTAGGAATAAATAAAGATGCAAGGAGGTCCCTAGATGCAAAAATATACAGTATGTTACATTTAAAAAGTGAATTTTGTTTGCCACAATTTTTTGGCCACCCTGCCCATACCACATTATTTTCCTAAAATGCGCTTTTATTTTAACTGATACCTGCACTTGAACGGAACTCCAACTTTTTAGTTTAGCTAGAGAAGCCCGCGTACTGTTAGGACAAATTATATATATATATATATATTTACGAATGTTTTACAGTTTTAAATATCATCAAATTTTTATTGAATCAAATGCTCGAAGTGAGAACCACGACTGTCAATACAAGCATGCAATTTTCTTCCCATCGATTGTCGCACCACGTTGGAATATTCCCGGAATGTTGCGTATGACATTACAAGAATCTACATTGTTTTATTAAAATTGTTTTATTAAAAAAAAATTTAACACCCTGTATCCCGAAAACAAAAGCGTCTCCGGACATATGTTTATATGAACTTTTTTACTTAAAAAATTACCCCTTAAAATCATCACTATCAGTTTTTCCATGGCTACCATTGCTATGAAGATAATGCTTTTGTACCAAATAGGGTCTAAATAGTGCCCACAAAGTTTAGTAACTTTTTGATCATTAAAAAGCTGGCCACTTGTAAGTGAAGGGTCAGTAATAGAAGATTTTTTTGCAACAGCGAACATGACTGTGGTTTTGAGGTATTAATCTGGACAAGATTATTTGTTTCCCAATCCAGTATTATTGATGGCCCTGTAAAAGAGATATCTACCTTTCCTGCTATGATTTTTCAATCAGGCTTAGAGACTGGCTTAGGACACTAAATATTAGAGGGTACTATCTATATTAAGCAAAACCATTAATGGTATTAACAGTAGAAGAAAAAATATCGTTAAAGTAAAGAAGAAATAGTTTTGGCGCTAGAGGCATGTTGATAATTTTGCATTAATTTAGTAAAAGCTAAAAAAGTGACCACATTAGGTGATGTAAGGCGATTTGGGAAACTAAAGATCAAAGATTAGATGAAGAACCGTAGGAAAAAAGCTTCTTCAGCACATCATGCTAGACCTGGTCAAAAGATTGAAATATGTCAAGAGCAACGATCTGGGATCCACCAAAGAACTCAAGGGACTGCATAAACAAAAATATCACCGATATAGTCAGCTGTAAAATTCGGAGTTTTTGCATCAGTCAATCATTGACAAGAAGGAAAAAAGTAAAAGTTTACGAATAAAGCAACAAACCGTCACGTAGAAATCTCAAAGAAAAGCTAGCCTGTCGGGTCAGGTAGCCTCGTGAATAAGTGGGAAGCTAATTTAACAGTTAAAATAAAAATCAGCTGTTACATTTTGATACATACTACACCAAAAATAATAAATAAATATTACCGGATCTTTTGAAGTTTTTTAACTGTCTTAGTTTTAAGACACTATCTGTAAAAACAAAGAAGACGTTACTAAAACACCTAGATGCTTTAAATGTATTTTTCCAATTTTTAAAATTTGAAGTTGTTAATAATAAGCAGCTTACCAAAACAAATCTGATACGATATAAATACGAGTTTTCCAATAAAAACTATTAAACATAGATGTACGCAAGTATGCCAATGTTCAAATGTTCAGTAAAATATTATGCTTACAAAAAAATACTTTGGAAAGTAATATTAAAATTGTAAATACCTAGATCGAATTATCCCCATCTTCAAATTACCAAAACGTATGTTAAAAATATTATTACAAACACAAAATTCTGAAAAATTTACATATTACTGATTTATTTTAAATTAACCTCTATCCGGGCTTTATTTTACCTTAATATTTGTTATAAATGAATTGTCCCAAGAAACTTCTGAAAATATTTATATAAGGAAGTTTTTTGGTAATAGTTTACTATAAAAAAAACCCTAATATTTTGTTAATTTATAATAACAAGTAGTAAAGCATAATAAAATTTTAAAGTTTGGTTATTTTTTTTATTATTGTAAGAAAATTAAAAAAAACTGAAAATGTTTACATCGCCTGCAAAAGCCAAAAAGTTTTGATTTATAAAAACTTTGCTTATTGTTTACAAATCGGTTTTCTGCTATTTTTGTTTTGTTTTTCTAGTATCCTCAGGGATTGCAAATATACTAGCGCACAAGAGAAATTATGTGTTTTAATATTTTTTATTTCGATTTTAAAATATAAAATTACCGTTGATTTCTTCATATAATGCGAAAACTCCCCTTTATGACAAGAAACGGCAAGACATTATTTTTAAAGTTAACCGTGCAGTGTTGCCAAATCGGGGTCTTTTTCAATACATCCCCGCATTTTACTTCTGAAATATAATTGGGTAAAATAAAAGGCCGCTTTGCTAACCATGACCGACCTTTTAGACAAATTCAAAAACTTAGTTCTGGTCGGTCATGGTTAGTTCTGGTAAGTTAAAGCAGCTTTTTATTTACGTCAATTATATTTCAGACAGACTGAAGGTCAAAAAATTTCATGGTTCAAATTTATTAAAGCTGGCAACACTGTGAGCCCCTAAGTTGGTTTTTTCCTAAAATTTAAAAAAAATACACAATGTTTTGTATGTGGGCACGTAAAATCGTATTTCTAATAAATAACAGAAGGTGCGTATACCAAAAATTAACCATATAATAGTAAAATAGCAAAAAACTGTTTTGTAAACAATTACCAAAACTTTTAATAAAGCTAAATGTTTTTTAAATTTTTTGCGATCATCAAGATTGTGTATAACTTATTTTGAAAGCACCTAGAATTACAAAAAAATGTGTATCATATTTAATGCATCAAATAATACAAAATTCCATATTTACAATAAACAATAATACGATAATTATTAAGTTTTATATGAAAAATGTTTTATTTAAATTATACAAAGATGTTTATGACTTAAAAAGTATTAGTGCAATAAAAAAAATTATACTATATTTTAGAGCAAATAAAAATTGTTTATAGTAACTAACACAAAGCAACAGGTTATCTAAGAAAATTATTTTCCACTTTTAAAAGGAATATAAAATTTCACCTTAAAGCAACAGGTTATATAAAAATTTAATTGCATCGCTTCGCAGAGGAGAATAATTTGTTTTGTTTACATTGATTTATAAATATTCAACGTTTACTAACCAACCTTATAGCTTCGATAGTTTTGAAAATATCAACAGTAAAGAATTAATTAATTTTTACTTTGCTTTTATAGTCCAGGAAACGAACTTTTTTGCCTGGCAATTTTTTTAAAATGCATTTTATGACTTGAAATTTTAACAGTAGGTAGGGAATAGTCCAAGGATCAAAATCTATATCATGCCGAAGGGCGCTTTTACCTTGGGTTGGTTGCCAAACCATCTCAAGGGTGGAAATTTTTTACAATATTTTGACCACAGAAATCAATAGACAAATAATTTATAAGCAAAAAATGTTGTATGCATTTTTTTTGTACAATGCATACTTTTCGAGTTAATTGCGATCGAAAGTCGGCGTGTTTAATCGGTTTTTTGCAAATAACTCGATAAGTACGCATTTTATCAAAATAAAACTGTAAATAACAAATTTGTAGCTTTAAAAAAAACAAATAAAATGTTTTTTTTATGTGGGGCCAGTTGTGGTTTGTTAAAGGTTAGCTGTTATTCATCAAACACAAAATTTTAGAGTTTCAAAGGTTAATAACGCAAAATCTACGTATTTTTCGAGAAAACTATTAATAACATTTTTAAAGCAGACCTTTCTTTTTTTAAAGAGTTATATAAGTTGAGTGAGTTATGTTCAAAATAAGGTTAGACCAAAAGTTTTTGAGTGCAAAAATCTTCGAAAACAACCCCATAATTACACCTTAATTAAAATGAGTTGTAGCCCCTTTTTCAATTTTGTTCATCTATGTCTCATAAATGCATTATAAAATTTTAACCGCTTTATATTGCTTAATTTTGAAAAAAAATTGAGCTGCAAGTGAAAATCAAATTTCAAAATTTTAACAAAAAATTACCCTTTCTTATAAATAACTCGAAAACAAAGGGACATAGGTAAAAATTTTTAAGGTATTAAATTGTAGCTTTCTGAATGACAAATATTTTGCTTTATTTTATTCACTGCATGACGGAAATTAAGTAAGATATAAACTTTTAAAACGTGTGTGTATAGACGAGCACTACCTTGTTTCAGCCCTTTAAACTCACCCTTTTAAAAAAATGGGTTTAAACAGATTTAATATAAAGAACCTTATAGCTCTTGAAAAAACCAACAAAATAGTTTTAAAAGAACTTTTTGTCACAAAAATGTAGGAGTTATGCTTAAAAAAACAATTTTTTGGAGCATTCTTAAAGCGATTCGATGCATTTTTTTTAATAATAATTTTTATATCATTTATTTGTTTTCCCGTAAAACTGCATAATGTGCGGTAGTTTGGACATCTTTAATCGCCATTTTCTTAAAAACTAGCAAAGATTGGTATAGGATATAATTTAGATTTTATGTCAGGAATGATCCTTAGAAACCAAATTTTGAAAAATATACAGGGTGTTCCATTAAAAAAATCAAAGTTGATGTCGCTTCCGGTTAAACCGGAAGTGATAGGCACATCTTATAATATCAAAATCGGCATCTTATAATATAATATGTCATTCTAAAATTTGAAAGACATATGTTTTTATTCAAGAAAATGAAGGGCTGGGTAGTGATTTCGTTGTCACCCGGTATTAAGAAAATTTACTTGCACTTAAGACATAAAAGCGAAGAAGAAATATATTTCCGAGTAAATGTCCTTTAAATATTTATTAATATTAAAGCCGTTTGTCTTAAAATAAAGTTACAAATTTTTTAAAAGATGTAAAATAAAAGGCTTGCTTTAAGAAAATATATAATTTCTCAATAAAATTCCGTATCCCTAATACAAATACCGTGTTTTGTATGTAATTTGTCAGGATTTTAATATAAAATATTTAGAATATTAAAAAGAAAGATTTCTGTTTTTTCCATGCAGTTCTTAAAAGTATTATTTCTATATTTTACTGTCTACAATTATTATTCTAATGGTCTTCTAATAAAGAAATCAACCTTTTAATCTTAAATACTACTGTACTTGAATTATGACATATTTTAAAAAACACAAATCCTTGAAATTAAACAAGATCTTGTCCAAACGCAAGCGCTGCCAGATGTATGAAAATCATTGACTTTTTAAGATAACACTAAGTTTAGTTTGGTGTACAATAGTGCATATGAAATAATGGTATAATATAAAACAATTTCACCACACAAAAACAAAATATCAAACAATTTGTGACTTATTTCTGAACATTAGTTAAGTTAAAAATTACTGTTTTTGCAGATTTTTTAAATTAATCTTAAAAACACATGTAATCTTCGTTTGTCCAGACATTTTTTTTACTAAAATTAATAAAAATAATATGTATTTTTTTCTTTATAGCCGACTCTATGTTCGTACATTTAAAAAAAATAGCTTTTTAAAGTATTTCTTTACTAGTATTTCCCTACTAGAATCAAACTTTTAAAACTGAAAACCACACTCGTGTGAATATTTAACGAGTCTATTTCATATACAGGGTGATTTATGAGGAAATTTCAATACTTTAGGTACGTAGTCACCCTATAAACAGCGTTTGTCGATTTTTTAAAGGTACTGTGATGGCCCAGTAATGTCAGCGTCTTTTCATTGACTGTGTCTATCACCATTCGTTGGCCCGATATTAATTAATGGTTGACGTGATCGCAAAGTTTGTACCGTTTTTCGGCAGTTTTTGTGTTTTTTGGTGTTTTGGCAAATGAAAAGTATATTATGGTGATATTTTATAGTTCTTAGAATCTTTGTTATTATAATATTTCGTATTATTATTGGCTGTTATGTCAATTCTGACTTTGTTTCGTATTTTTGTAGTTAGACTATCTTATGACATTTTAAATTCATCTGCAAACCACATTGGTTTAAGTGCCTCGTTTGTCTTGTTGTGCTCAAGGCAATATATTATAGTTTTTTCTGTATTCATATTTTTTTAATAAAAATCAAAATTTTTACATTTTTATTTTATTTGGTTTTCCAGTGGTGTTCCAACAGTAAGCCTAAATGAAACACGGTAAATATTAGTTACTATTTAGTGGCAACAGTGGCCCTAAATTAAACATCGGTAAATATTAGTTACTATATCGTTAAAACCCCAATGGTTTTTCAACAGTGGGCCTCCATAAATATATCATAGGGCCAATATGTAGAAGTATTGGCAAACTGACTGATAAGTGTCGATGGACCGGTGTGCCAAACGCAATAACGGCCGATGTTGGCACCAACATATATTGTGTCAATGGGCAGTTGAATAATTAAATGAAAAAATATATTGGGCCATTGATTTTTCATTATTCAATGTTTATAGGGCCAAAAAGAAACATAAAAGTCTATACAAATATGAGTCCGTAAGGTCTTCGTTTCCGACATACAGGGTGTTCACCACAGAGCTGACATATGCTTAGAGTAAATGGTGGAATTTTTAAAAATTATAAAACCTAGCCTATGTTTTGCCGAACATAATTGAATATATTGTTTAATTATACATTTTGTTTTATTTTTTTACAATAAAATCAGACGCGTCGTATTTTTTTTAAATCCAAATATCTCGAAAACGGTTACTTATATAACTTTTTAACAAGTATATCTTTTTGACGTAAAAATAACAAACAATAATTTAATTTATCAAAAAATGTAATATAGGGCCGTACCAAAAAGTTGTGATTGTTCAAAATAGTAAAAAGATGTGTAGGTGGCTCCCCCTACAAGTAAGAGCCGTAATAAAATTAGATTTAAATCCGTCATACTAAAAAACTCCCGGATACCAATTTTTACTCCAATATTTACATTATCATAGCTTTTATTTAAAAAATAGAAAAATTAAATAAAAATTTTAACACCCTGTATTTCGAAAACAAAGGCCTTGCGGGTCCATATTTGTATAGGCTTTAATATTTATTTTTGGACCCTGACTACGTACCTGAAGTATTGACATTTCCTCATGAATCACCCTGTATATTATATAAACAAAATATCTAATATCTTTATGAAAGTGTGGTTTTTACTTTTAAAATTTTAACTTTAGTATGGAAATACTCTAAAAATCTGATGTTTAGACGCAAAATCGGCCATAAAGCAAAAAAATAATAAATATTCTAAATAAAGAATTAAGTCCCCATTTTTAAAAACAATGTGTTGTTAAATAAAAGTTACAAAGAGCTTAGTCTAAAATACTAGAAGTACTTATTTTAAGGATCTCCGATATTTTTGTCTTAAGTACCTTACTGCTTTAATTTACAACTAAAATATCCTCAATTTAAAAATATCAATGCCTTATTTTAAACTATTACATCAAAAATTCTAATGTTTTGGTTAGCTTACTTAGAAATCTAGAAAAAAGTAACTGACTCATATCAAAATCAAAAAGTTCTTAAATTAAAAGAGTTTGCTTTATTTAAAAGAAACAATATTTTTCGTGCTCATATACTGGTAATTTTATTTAGAATATTTTACACTCGTCACTTTAAGCCAATTAGACTAACCAGGTCTAACCATAGCAACTTTCAAATTTTTCGGATTTTTTTTTCTTCCTCCTTAACAAACCAAATTAATAGGTTAAATTTCTTTTTCTGACAATCTATGTCTGTTTTTTTAATTATGTTTTTTTTTAAATACACTTTGGATGTAAAATTTTCTTACCAAATCCCCCACGTCCTTAAATTAATCTTCAAAAATGTTTTCTCAGTCAAAAAATGCGTTTAATAGAAAAAATTTACGAAAATAATTAGCAAGCACTAGGGAGATTATAAGTGAAAATATTATTTGTGCAGTAAGATTCACTTTTTCGATTTATTCAATATTAAGAAAACAGGCTAAATATAAGAAATTACTTATGATTAAAAAATATTATTAATGTTATTAAAAACGTCTTAAACTTACCAGTTTTTTTTAATTGACACCAATAAATTAATTAAATAAGGCACAACACAGCGATCTAAATTCGCGGCGATATTGTAAAATTTATTTATATGTATACAATTATCAAAATTTTAGTTGCAAATTGTAGCCTAATGGTTGTTTAATGGGAAAATAAACATGACATAATTTTTTATTTTCTTTAAAGTTTTTTTAATCGACGGAAACACTTCGTGCAAATTTCAATCGGCAAACAATTTAATAAGCAACCTCCGGTAGAACGCTGGTGATGTTAATTTCTGTCAGAAGTAAAGCGCACAGTAATAACAACTATACATTAATTTTGATTAGGCAGTAGAAGGAGAAGATTACCTTTAATTTATCGTTAGCGTAAATCCCAAACTTTTTACCATTTTAAATGGGAAAATCCATCTAAAAATTAGGCACTTGGTCTATGCAAATACTAATATCCGTTACGTATGTAGTAGTTACATATTCATATCATCAAATTTCTATGTGCCCATGTATTAATGCAAGTTTTTATTATTGATTGTTATCACACCACAAATTGTAAAGTCTCTGAGTACTGTTTATTAGCTACGTAGGTCAAGGGTGCCAACTATCCTCGATGAATAGTTGAATGACCGATCCTGCAGTGCCAAACCTGTACACAAAGGTAGGGTTTTCAAGTTATGAAACTAAAAATATTTTTGAATTCGATAAGACATTACCTCTTTAATATTTCTTAAAGTATCAAAAATATTACTTTGTATTTACAATATTCGTTAGGATTTCAAAATTCAAAATAACCCTTGCATGTCCCCTCCTCCCCACTTTTTCTTGCAGGTGTCTTTTTAAAAACGACGTGACGTTGAATTGGAAATTCGGCATTATCTTGGTTTTTTACTTATAAGATAAAAAAATCATCATATATAGGCATCGGTCCCGGCTTTAAAGAGTGACCGCAAAGTTAGACTATTTTCTTACTTTTGCCAGACCTTAAAAAAATCCCAAAAATATTCTGCATATGTCAAATATTGGTAATAAAAAATCAAAATGACGATATTTTTTGTTTTTTCGAAAATATCCAAAATCACCCCAAATTAGGGGTTGATATGATGACGCAAAACTGAAATATATGAATATTATCAATAAGAAAAAAGCAATTCTTATTGTATTTTTTATATTAAATAAAATCTTACAATTTTTTTTTTCATATTAATAACTCGCTAAACCATCCCCCAAATATGAAAAACATCAAAAATTACTTGCAAAATCTAGGAAAAACTACAAAGATATTTAAAAATATTAGAAATTCTAATCGTGTGCTTTCCACCAGCATCTATAAGAAAACCACCTCTGTGACGAAGGGGTAAACTATCCCCCGAACGTGATAACACACAAAAATATCATAGCTTCATAAAAGAAACTGTCGAATATTTTATTATATTTCTTACTTTTTTTGATCAGAATATTTTATTATAGTTCTTACTTTTTTTGACCAGAAAGATTACGCTTAGTTGTCCTAATTATTTTAAACTTTTTTTTATTAAAAATCAATCCTCATAGGTGGTGAGATCATCCCAGAAATATGAAAAAAATAAAAATTACTTGAACAATTCAGGAAACACCCTTAAGATATTCTAAATACTAAAAAATTTTAATCATGTACTAGCTACCAGTGTCTATAGGAACACCACCCCTGTAACGAAGGGGTGAATTACCCCCGTACGTGATAACCTACGAAAATATCATAGCAATATAAGAAAACTCGAATATTTTATAATAGTTTTTACTTTTTTGATTATAAAGATTAAGCTCACTTGTCCTAAATATTCCATTTTTTTTAATTAAAAATCAACCCTGATAGGTGGTAAAATCATCCCAGAATTATGAAAAAAGTAAAAAAATTACTTGAGATATTCTAAATTATTTAAAATTTAAATTATGTACTTCCCACTAGTGTCTATAAGAAAACCACCCCTTTAACGAAGGGGTGAACTACTCCCGAACGTGATAAGTGATAACATACAAAAATATCATAGCAATATAAGAAAACTCGAATATTTTATAAAAGATCTTAGCTTTCTGTTCAGATAGATTAAGCTGACTTGATCCAATTATCCCAAAGTTTTTTTTTTCTTTAAACCCACACTCTTTGAAATAAGTAGGTCAATTCGGCTCAATCTATCTTAACAGAAAGCTAAGATCTATTATAAAATATTCGAGTTTTCTTATATTGCTAAGATATTTTCGTATGTTATCACGTTCGGAGGTAGTTAACCCCTTAGTTATGGGGGTGGTTTTTTATAGATACTGGGGAGAAGTACTCGATTTGAATTTATAATATCTTTGTAGTTTTTTCTAGATTTTTTAAGTATTTTTTTTAATATTTAGCGGATGATTTTACTCCCTAAGGAAGTTGATTTTTATAAAAAAAAAAGTTTAAAATAATTAAATAAAGTCAGGTTAATCTTTTTGATGACAAAAGTAAGATCTATTATAAAATATTCGACAGTTTTCTTATATTTCAATGAAATTTTCGTATGGTATTACGTTCAGGGGTAGTTGACCACCCTACTGTAACGAGGGGGTGACCTTAAACAAATACTAGTGGGAGGTAGCTTTTTCTATATTTTTTAGGTAATTTTTGTTTTTGTTATATTTAGGAGATGATTTAACCCCCTTAGCGAGGCTTTCAACTATATTGTCACTATATATCGCCCTCATTAATATAAAAATATTTTTTTTTATTTTCAAAATTTTATTTTTTACCAAAAATACAATTAAAATTGCTTTTATTCAGATTGATATTCATATATTTCAGTTTTCATTATATCAACCCCTAATTAGGGGTGCTTTCGACATACCAAAAAATTTCCTTATCTTGATTTTTCATTACCAATAATTTTACGTATACAGAATATTTTTGGGATTTTTTTAAGGTATCTGGCAAAAGTGTGAATATAGGCTAAAAATATGCTGTTTTTGCGGTCACTCTTTTGAAATAAAAATATTCTATTAAAACTTCCTGAGTAGATTCATTTTGGCGTAACCTACAACTTTTTATTTTCGAAAATTCTGAGATTTAAGGCACTGTGCAAAAATCAGCCTGTTATTCTTAAATCCAATAACATCATGAATTTGTCATGTTGAGGATGTAAGTCTCGCTAGATGCCCCAAGATTTTTGTAGGTCAATATATTTTTTGATCTTTGCATTATAATATCCTATGAGACGTCTAAAAAAAAGAGGGTTGTTCCTTAATTGCCACGTTAAAAACGCCCCAATTCTCAGATTTTTCAAAGGTAAAAAAGTTGTCAGTTAGGCTAAAATGAATCCACTCACGAAGTTTAAGAAAAGTTTTTTTTTTAATTTAAAATTTAAAACTGGAGCCGATACCTACTTTTAAGGATTTTAAAAATACATTTTTTACTTTTTGTGAATTGGTCTTAAAGATATAGCTTAAAATATGGAAAAGAAACACTTTTCTTTCAAATTTAACTTAAATTTCTAAGCCCAGATTTTCGTATTATTAGAAGTAGTAGGTACTGAATCATAGATAAGATAAAAAATAAAATTTTATTTTCTCCGATAAAACAGAATATATTTTAGTATTTATATTAACATATAAGACAACTTCTCTTAATAAGACCAATAATCCGTTCCTCTTGCTTTTAAATATCACAGGATATTTCCAAAAATCTCCGAAAGTTTATGTAAAGGTACAAGGTAGATATTATCTCATTCTATCAATGATACGTAACTAACAAAATATGTATATATTACATTTGACGGCATATTTTAGAAAACGACATTATACAAGTACTACTTTTTTTCAACCACCTTCATTAACTATAGTTTTCTTTTAGGGACGATGCAATTTTTAAGAGCATTTTTAAGGCCAAAATAATATTTTATATTATTAATGCAGGTACCAGTTAGCGGTGCAGCCAGATTGTGGGGAAAAAGTACTCCCTCCACGCAACACGCTAGTGACGTACACAACGTGATCGAGGGAACGATACTAACCGAGCGATGCCAAAGTCTCCCCCCACATTAAGGAGAAGTTTTCTCCTACCACGCGACGCGGAGGAGTAACACACAAAACGCTTGCCTACTGCCGTGGTTTTCCACAATCTGGCTACACTGCCAATTAGTCCTACACTTGACAAAATGTAAGGTAACTATTAAACTTTATTGTATTGCAAAAAGACCTACGTATCAATGCGATGAATAAACTATGGAATGTTATAGAGTTATAGGTTTGTTTCAATGGTTTTTGGGCTGTTAGGCCAGCGTCGATTGTCTGGTTGACTTGACGTTTCGCCAACACTAGCGGTTGGCATCTTCAGAAGTTGCTTGCTGGTTGACAGTATGCGAACTACTGGGCTTTGCGCGGCAGTAGCTCGTATTTATATGTTGGGGCGGCAGTGGGCGGGGCTTCGGTTACTTTCGGTTCCAATCGGTTCCGGTCGGTTTTCTTCGTAAAGGGTGCAATTCTAGTACCTTTAATTATGGGGATCCATGTTTTGTTGATCTTAACTGCTTCCTATGGCTTCTCTGTAGAGTCTGGAGTGGTATGCCGATGTGGTCGCGAGTACTTGGGTCTCTTCAAACTTTATTCGATGGTCCGTTATAGGGGTATGTTCTGCTACGGCGGATTTGTCTGTCTGCCCCAGACGACAGTTGGCGTTATGCTCTTTAATTCTGGTGTTGATCGAGCGTTTTGTAGTTCCTATGTACACGCTTCAACATGTGCACGGAATGCGATAAATTCCTGAGGACGAAAGTGGATCTCTTTTGTCTTTGGCCGATCGAAGGCATTCGTTGATTTTCCTCGTTGGTTTGAATATTGGATCCAAACATTTATAAGGAATTACGCAATGATCTAATACAACGCGTTATAAGAACAAAGACCTTACTTCGAAAGTCAAGTCTAGAAGAACAGACAAAGAAAATAGTTTGTAAAAGTGAGGCTGCAATACCAAGGCTCTATGGATTGCCAAAAATACACAAAGCCAACATTTCGCTACGTCCCCTTGTAAGCGCTATCGGTTCACCGACATATGATCTAGCTAAACACCTATCATCACTTCTGCAACCACACATTGGACTGACTGATTCCCTTGTCAAGGATTCGACCCATTTTATTTCGAAAATTAAAGACTTAGTTCTTGAAGACAATGATCGCTATCTACATAGGGATTTCAACCACCACCTATGTCAGAAATATGGAGTCATTAAAACTCTAACAGAATGGGCAAGAAGAATTTGCGAACCCGAGGCGCTAAACGCAGAACTTACACATATTTATAATGCTTTTAGGGCCAATGGTTATTCAGAGCGAGAAATCAAAAGATCAATGGAACCAACAAATACCAGACCCGTGGAAAACGAACACCTCCAGCCAGTGGCAAAAGTATTTCTGCCCTTTATTTCGGGGGTTACGGACAGGATTGGTCGATTGCTTCGATCGGCCAAAGACAAGAGAGATCCACTTTCGTCTTCAGGAATTTATCGCATTCCGTGCACATGTGGAAGCGTGTACATAGGAACTACAAAACGCTCGATCAACACCAGGATTAAAGAGCATAAAGCTAACTGTCGTCTGGGGCAGACAGACAAATCCGCCGTAACAGAACATGGGAATAAAATAATAGGTAAAGTTTGAGGAGACCCAAGTACTCGCGACCACATCTGCATACCACTCCAGACTCTACAGAGAAGCCATATATAAAGATAGAAAAGCATCGCAACAACTTTAATAAGAAAGAGGAAGCAGTTAAGATCAACAAAACATGGATCCCCATAATTAAGGGTACTAGAATTGCACCCTTTACGAACAAAACCGACTGGAACCGATTAAAACCGAAAGTAATCGAAGCCCCGCCCACTGCCTCCCCAACGTATAAATACGAGCTACTACCGCGCAAAGCCCAGTAGTTCGCATACTGTCAACCAGCAAGCAACTTCTAAAGATGCCAACCGCTCGTGGTGGTGAAACGTCAGTCAACCAGACAATCGACGCCGGCCTAACGGCCCAAAAACCATTGAAACATTAGACAATGGCCACGAAAGCCTTTTACAGTTATAGGTTTGTTCCAAACTCGCAAAAATCCGGTTATTGTACCGTACAGTCAAATAAAACACCGTGGTTTAGTAGGCTGTAAGGATACTGGTTTTTTTTATTAATTTGAGAAGTTTTAAAAATAAAACAACAAATATTTTATGCATTTCTATATAGTAATTAGTTCTGTTTGTAGGTGCATTTATATCTGTCAAGCTTGTACCTCATTTAATAAGTGTTTTATGTTTTTAACCGTTTTGACAGCCCACGAAGGCTTGCATGAGACCCCAAGTACTAGGTATCGTGCGTGCCAAGTTTTTAGATATTTGACTTATTTTATTCCCCAATACGGTCAACGTTATCCAAGTACCCAAACATGCAGATATTTTTTTCACGCCACCTTTTTAAAAAATGTTTCTTTAGCTATTTGGTGTACCAGATAAGAGCAAATATTCTTTATAAAATAAAAACTAATTAATTTTCAAACACTACCTTTGCTTGCAATATTTCTCTTCGTGTACTAATCTTCACAGTCTTCATGTTCTTAATATTTAATTCATTGACTTTCTCAGAAAAAAACTTTTTACTTTATTGAAATTTATTCAAATATAGTTAACCAAAGAATACACAAATGAGCTAACAGCCCAAAAATTGTCTTTTCCAGGCAAAATAGAAATATCATCAATGGTCCTCAGCGACTCAGCTGTAACAATATCTAAGAATATTTTGTAATCAAAATCGGTGTTGCCATGAAACATTTAAAATTGGTGCAAAACCATAATTATTTACTTTCAAGATTTCACTAGAAGGCTTAGTAAGTGAGAATACAGGCTAATCAATCGTACCCAGGAAATTTTAAATGTGGTTGTAAATACAATTTAACTAATAAGTTATTTCAACTAATTTTAACACTTTTATGTCCTGGAACCCATTTTTGAGTGGTTAAAATTAAAAACTAAATAAAAATGCCTTATTTGTTTAAATAACAAAGTGGTTTCTTTTTTACTGCTACATTATGTACATACAGTGTGACCAGTAAAGTACGTATTACATGGGATTTTTTTAATAACAGGTTTATTTGATATTTGATTTTGGCATCAATTTTTTTCTTGGATCGAGATGAAAATTAACTAAAAAGATATTAGTCTCGTGATTCGCATTATATGACAATTTTTTTTTCCAAAAAATCCAATGGTATTTTTTTTAAACATTAATAAAAGGGTTTAGAAAAACTTTTTCTTATTGTAATTTGTAACACATATGCATGATTTTTGATGAATAAAAAAAAATTATGTCTGACCATTTTTTGTAAATTGCACCACTGTTTCAAAATATGACTCAACGCAACCTACCCAGCCAATCCCCCACTTTCTAAAACTCATTAAATAATTTTAAAAGGTAATTTAGTTTTTTATCCACTTTATTACATAACATTTTTTAATAACACATTTGACCTTTCTCCCCCCGGTTTGTACTTAATATACGTCACTACTGGTAAACTATTTAAATACCGAATTTATTGTACGGTTTTTGAGACTTAAGTATTATAGAAAATAAGAGTTGGGAAAAAATGTTTTATTGCTAACACTGGGTATTGTTAAGAGTTTGCTGTTCCAAATCCAAATACTAAAAAAAATATTGAACTCCGAAGAAATAAGCGTTAACTTAAGACTCACTTCATTTTCCTATAAAATAAAAAACAGGCAAATTATAATTTTAAAGGTTATCAATAGATAAGTTTCTGAACTGAAAAGTACCCAGCTTAATATAGTAAGTTTTCAATTAATCGGTATAAACTGCGCAAGTATTAAAAGAAAATACCAATATAGCACAACCTTATGAGAATTTTTAGCGTTATCCGTTTGTAACTCGTAATAAAATGTCGAAAAGTACTATGCACTTGTAATCTCGTTTGTAGCCCACAACTTATTTATTGATTGTCGATATGTTCTATAAATTTATGGTTAGCTCATTTATTAAAAAGTCCTTGTTGGGTACTCGCAAGGAAGTTTGAAGGTTAATGGAAGTCAAATACTCTGGCCTATTCGAGTAAAAAATGTCTGGTCCACTATAAAAATAACTGTGTGTGAAACGGTGCGGCGTTTATGAAACCGCGCTGAGCCGTTGTTGTCTCATGGCTTTTCCTACAACTGTAATTATTCTTAATTTTATTTAAAAAAGATCTGTTCGTCTTATTAATGATCCCACGCTTACAGAAAAGCTTCCTTCTCTTACCCATATATGTTGCATTTTTACAGGTATTTTCTTCTGCTCCGAGCAGTTAGCAAGTATATTTACTTTGACAGCTTCCAATAGAGCAACATTTTGTGCCACTTTTATGCACAGTCCAATTTAAGAGGCCCCGAACTTCCTACTTTCTTCGTTCCGTCATACCCAGAGTATGTACACTGGAATCTGCTAATCGCAGAAGTTTTCCCTTCTCCAAATATTTATGTCTTGTGTAGATAAACTCCCTTTTACCACACTTAAGACATCTACGGTACGTTAGTATTAAAGCCTTAGCCTTGGTGGACTATCTGACGATATAAAAAAAATAAAAATGCTTATATAAAAATTCTATACTTCCCGTTCAATTTGTTTATGTAACCTGCATGAGGTGACACTATTTTATTGTACTTTTATACAAATTATAAATTTATAAAAGATTTTATGACCCTTAAACACAAACAACTAGTTCAAATGATGGCAAGTTTTTACTTTTCTTGATCCTTGCCGATTTCGATGAATTTTTGCATACAGAGGCGCTGATTACAAACCTAAAGTAAGTTTTTTCGACAAAGTCTTATTTTTCAGATATCGATCCTTATATATGATAATTCGATTAAACTCATTTAGACTATCTTGCCCATCTTTCATCACAAAATTGGTAATAAGTACATAAAACTATCATACAATGTTTAAAATGTATTTTAAAAAATCGTGTTTTCAATTATTTTATTAAGATTTTTGGTGAAGTGGCGCCATCTATTCTTTTCATATTAAATTAAATAATATAAAAACCAATATTACAGATTAATTTTAAATATTTTACAGGGTGTCCCAGAAGTAATGGGACACAGAGCAACAGCAGATTCCTTAGGTCGAAATAATGCAATTAACGTAAACTTGCCTTATCCCAAAGTTGATAATAACTAAGATACAGGATGTTAAACTTTTAATTTTGTTTTCATTTTTTCGTAATAATTTGTTAACTAAATGACATAGCGGAACAAAATTAGGGATTTGGGGGTTCTATGAGACGAGATATTCAAATTTGTCCATACTTTTGATGTTGCCGATAGAGGGCGCTAGCTACGGCCTACCCCACTTGTTTTAGATGGCATAACTTTTTTTAAGCTTAGTATATTGACCTGTTCATTTAAGGCCCAGTTGTATAGGTTAGGATAACCCTGAAATTGAGAGTTAATCTTCGGATTTCAAAAAAAGCGGGTTGTGTAGCAAAGGATTAACTTCAAATTGTGGGTTAACCTAGGGTAATCCATAACTCGTGGATGGAGTAGGGATTAACTCACAATCCTCAGGTTAATAAATAAAAATGGAGGATTTCGAAATATTTGAGGATGTACTATTCCATGAAGAAGACGATTTATGTTAATATAAATATAATAGAAAATTTAAGTAGAGGCCGATTTTTTTGTAATCGTATGGATATCATGGAAGTTTGGGTATACTAGGAGTTTATAAATAGGTTTAGAATTTCGAAAGCCTCCGTGGATGTACTTCTCTAATTGCGTACATCTTCAAAGAAATACCAACCGGGTAAGTAAGTACTACTTTCAATGAAAATGTAAAAACTGTTTCATATTTTTAAATTTTCTAGTAAGGAATCATGCTTCAAAAATAAAAATATACCAATATTGAGGTTATGTTAAAAAAATTTTTACAGTTCAGGAGAAGTTAGGAAAAAATTTTAATAACCTTGTGACCTAATCCCAAAGGTATACAACTGTACAGGACTAAACTATTGATAAACCTAAGTTAACCAAGAATAAAACCAAGATTAATTCAAAGATTAATCGTGATATTAACCTCAACCTATACAACTGGCCCTAAAAAGAAGTTACTATAATTCTTTTTGCGTCAAAAACGTATACTTCATTTAGGTCTCTAGAAGCAATTGTTTTCGAGATAAATGCAATTTAAAGGACCCCGCAATTTTCCTATGGAATATGGTTTTTAGCAAATTGTTTTTAAACTTTGCAAAGTAATAGTTTTCAACACGCTGTTCTAAAGTGTATACAGGCACAAAACCCAAAAACCCTTCTAACCCCCCCTCCCCAAAAAAAAAGCAGCCTTTAAGGTCACTAGGGATTAGGAGAATTTTAAGGGTGATTTTGAGGGGATTAGATAGGTTTTTGGGTTTTGTGCCCCTGGAGACTTTTGATTAGCGTATTGAAATCTATTACTTTGCAAAGTTTGGCCGAAAACCATTTTCCATAGGAAAATTTCGAGGTCCTTTAAAATGCATTTATCTCGAAAACAGTTGCTTCTAGAGACCTAAATGAAGTATTCGTTTTTGACGCAGAAGGAATTATAGTAACTTCTTTTTTAATAAACATATCAATATACTAAGCTTAAAAAAGTTATGTTATCTAAAACAAGTGGGGTAGGCCGTAGCTAGAGCCCTCTACCAGCAACATCCAAAGTATAAACAATTTTGATTTTTTCGCCTCAATTTTGTACCGCTGTCATTTGGTTAAGAAATAATTAAGAAATTTAAAAAGTTTAACACCCTGTATCTTAGTTATTATCAACTTTGGGATAAGACAAGTTTACGTTAATTTCATTATATTGACCTAAGGAATATGCTCTTGCTCTATGTCCTATTACTTCTGTGACACCCCGTATCGTTTAATAAACAACAAGGTTGTGCAAAACAATTAAAAGTATAGTTAGTTTGAATTTGACATTTAATGATGTCAACTTTATACATGGTAACAAAGAATTATGGAAATCCGGACCTGACCTATTTATTGAGCAATTTCCGCGGGGCTTATTCCCCTATTTCCGCTGCCCTGCACGCCTGAACCATTTTGTTCTACCGCATTGGCCTTCCATACACCTTTAAACTTCCTTGGGTACTCGCCAAAGCGGTGCCATGGTGAAGAGTATTTGGCGAGTAGCCTATATCATTAATTATTTATAGATGATAGAATATGGTTCCAAAAATTTCAACTACTACGTGTTACACCTTATACATATACTGATCGCTTAAAGACAATAGTTAGCGATTAAAAGCAATGTTTGTGTTGATAGCTGTGTTACTGCACAAAAACTTTTCTAGAATACAAGTTTCTCGCTGCGGTTTAGAACATTTTTATGGTTTGATTAAGTCAAGTAACCTTGTATTTCATTCGCAAAAAACAATTTTAAGTTTGTAAAGTAAAAATGCCAAATAAATCTAATATAATAACAATTAATACAAGGTTATTTTAGTATTTATACTTATTGTTAATGTTGCTTTTATAAACCTGTAAGTCAGAAATGGTCCATTTTTTCTTTAAAAAATAAATCCAAAATATCCTTATTTCTGCAAGTATGGACAAGGTCGTTCTACAGTATATCTTTCACCTATAAACTGTCTAAACTCTATACGAATTACAGCCACCCTGGATATCTTCTCCTACACCTTTTTAAGCGTACAATAACGGCTCCCTATAATATGAATACCAAACTAAGAGACGTATAGACAAGATTTAAGAAAAGTCAACTCTCGACAAGTAAATTTACTTCAGGATAAAGTTAAGAAATTAAAAGTATTTAAAAAAATGTGTTTACATTAATTTATGCTTCAACAAAAACTATATATATTTTAAATTTTTAATAGTTTAAAATAACTTTATAAATTTGTTAATCTGCTTCATAATAACAGGTTAAATCAAATACTACTCGTAACTTTACAAACGACTGCACAAGTGTAATTTCAAGGTTTTACTCTAATTTTGCTTAAAAATAAAGCCCGAAATCATACTTTATAGCAATAAAATAAAAAACTTTACAACAAAATTACGTTTATTTGTACTCATGAGTATAAGTATGTATTTCAGTAAATTAAAAATATATTTAATATTTATTGAAAATATTTTTTGTACTGTATACAATATACAGTGATCGGCATATTTTGCGATCCATATAAAAACTTTTTTATTTTTGATTTAAAAAAAATATATATATTAGTAAAACTTTGGGCATTTTCTTAACTTATCACCAAACAAAATTTAAATAAAGCCTATATACAAGGTATCCCTGTGGAAAAAGCCTTATAGAAAATGTTAGAAATAAGAATCCTAATAGGTCTATCTGGATCGAAAAATATCCACATAGAAATATTATCATATATCTAACTGATAAATTCTCATAAAAAAACATTATGAATTCATCAGTAATCTCCTTAGCAAAACAATAAGTCGAAACTGTCGATACTTTATTTTGCTTTTCTTTCCATTTTTCTCATCATAATTACATGAAAAACTATACAAGAAACATAAATCCATTATTTTTTTCGTCAATCTATAAGTATCCGGAGCTGCTGTTTTAAAAATACAATAGTTTATCATAAATTTCAATCAAACATCGTATTTTATTTGGATCTATGACTTTTTTCACAGGGTTATACATATTAACCAACATTGAACAAGAGATAACTACCTTTATTTGGAAACTTAGAAAAAAACCATATGAAAAAGTTATTCAGTATAAAAAGTTTCGCAGTGGCTGATTTACACATTTCCTGTTATTTTTTTATCTTTGTGATAGCCCACGAAGGATTTTTTATATACATATGTAATATTATGCTAGACAAATACATATACATACATGCTCCTAAGTACCAGAGTATCGTGAGTGCCGGGATTTCCGATATTTAACCCATCTTTTTCCCCAGTTCCGTCAACGCTGTCCAAGCACTGAAACATGAGAATATTGCATTTCACAGCACCTTTTAGACAACGTGGTAGTTTCACCACGGACGTTATTTTAAATAACTACTATATAAATATGTCTCCCCGGCAAAGAATCGAACCCGGATCGCCGGCACGGCGAGCCAAGACTCTGACCACTACGCTACCTGGGAGAGTTAGTGGGCTATTTAAATTATTTTTGCCCCTATTGACCTTTATACTCTACAATTTATTTATTTTTTGTCAATGAATGATAATATATATATATATATATATATATATATATATATATATATATATATATATATATATATATATATATATATATATATATATATATATACAGGGTGATTCACGTTGAGTGTCCTATTAAAAGTTTTGGGGAACCAAAAAAAAATAACTTTTTGAAATTTGGCATACGGCCATAACAGGTAATAAGCTACATTTTAAAAATATTTTAGCAATTGCAGCGTTGCCAGATCTAACCGAAACCAACGGCAACATTGTAATTTTAAATGGAACACCCTATTTTTTATTGCAAATTTAGATTCTACACAAAATTTCAAGTAAGTTTTATTAACATGTTCCTATACCTATATCTTACCGTTTTTAAGAAAATAATTAATCACTATTTTTTTTAAGGAAAATCATCATGTTAAAAAGGTTTAATATTTACATGCCTAACCGAGCTGGATACTAGAAATTTTTTTCGGGTTAGACAATGCATGTATTTAAAAGATCTACATGCTATTATAGCAATATATCCTACAGGGTGTCCCAAAAATTTGCATTTTTTACCGATATTAAATAATGATTAAAACTCATTTTTTTAAATACAACATACTGTATTTTATCCCATTTTTAAATAGACCAATAATTTACCTACAAAATGTCCATACATCTTTCTATACCCATCTGCCACCGTTTTTTAAATATAAGCAAATTTTAATTTTTTAAGCATTTATTCCTTATTAATCAAACAAAATAAATTATTTTTACCTTATATGTCAAATAGTTGTCAGGGCAATTTAAAATACAAACTTTCATGGCCTACCTAGGTAAATTGTAAATTAAGCCGGCGCGGCGGTAGATAGTATTTAAAAACAGGGAAAAAATTAAAATTTGTTTGTATTTAAAAAACGGTGGCAGATGGGTATAGAAACATGTATTGACATTTTGTAGGTAAATTATTGGTCTATTTAAAAATGGAATAAAATACAGTATGTTGTATTTGAAAAAACTGAGTTTTAATCATTATTTATTATCGGTAAAAATGCATTTTTTTGGGACACCCTGTAAGATATATTGCTATAATAGCATGAAGATCTTTTAAATACATGCATTGTCTAACCCCATAAAAAATTTCTAGTATCCAGCGCGGTCAGGTACGTAAATATTAAACCTTTTTACCATGGTGATTTTCCTTAAAAAAATAGTAATTAATTGTTTTCTTAAACACGGTGAGATATAGGTATAGGAAGATGTAAATAAAACTTACTTAGAATTTTGTGTAGAAACCGAATATGCAATAAAAAACAGGGTGTTCCATTTAAAATTACAATGTTGCCGTTGGTTTCGGTTAGATCTGGCAACACTGCACTTGCCAAAATATTTTTAAAATGTAGCTTATTACCTGTTATGGCCGTGTGCAAATTTAAAAAGTTCTTTTCTTGGTTTCCCAGAACTTTTAATAGGACACTCAACGTGAATCACCCTGTATATATATATATATATATATATATATATATATATATATATATATATATATATATATATATATATATATATATATATATATATATATATATATATATATATTATATTACAGAATGTTGTGAGGCAAATTTAAGGGAAGATTCTACATCTAAAAATATAAAAAAAAGTTTATATAAACATGGGTCCGGAAATGATTCGTTTTTATGATACGGAATGTTTAAAGTTTTTTGTCTTTTATAGTTTATTTTACATTTCTCGAAAACCCGTGGAGATATTGAAATGAGTTTTGTTACACGCAAATGTATAATTATAGGTCACATTCACATGTACAAAATTGTTTTCTAATGCACTTACATTAGTGGCGTTCGTGCCAGTAAGTCCTTATTTTTAGCCAAGAAACCTGTATGCCACTAGTTTTCGCAAGAATTAGTGCAGCTTTCTTAAAGCCAGTCTTATTCTGCTTAACCTCTTGGCTTTGTTTGTTTTGACTCACCGTTTTCGAAATAAAAATAAAAGTATACTATATGCAAATTCCTTAAACAAATAATTATTTATGGTAGAAAGTTTTTATTTGCTAGAAAACGTATTACAAATTAACTGAAACAACCCAAATTCAAAAAGC
The DNA here is from genome assembly GCA_019359885.1 of Listronotus oregonensis. Classification (NCBI taxonomy): domain Eukaryota; kingdom Metazoa; phylum Arthropoda; class Insecta; order Coleoptera; family Curculionidae; genus Listronotus; species Listronotus oregonensis. The sequence goes on along the minus strand of JAHBCN010000106.1, from coordinate 95,646 downwards.
TAGGTACTTTATGTCATTCATTTTTGTTTGAAAATAAATTCAAATGAAATTAAAATGACGTTTACAGAAAATACCAACTAGATACATTATTATTTTTTAATTACGATTCCGAAAACAGATTATACGGATTAATAAATTAATTTTTATTTTGAAAACGGTAAGTCAGGACGAAAAAGTCTAGGAGGTACTTTTTAAGCAAGAATTAAACTGGCTTTAAGAAAGCAATACAAATTTTTGCGAAAACCAGTGGCGTACAGTTTTTTCGCTAAAAGTAAGGACTTACCGGCACGAACGCCACTGATGTAAGTGCCTTAGAAAACAATTTTGTACATGTAAATGTGACTTATAATGAAACATTTGCGTGTACCAAAACTCATCTCAATATCTTCACGGGCTTTCGAGAAATGTGAAATAAACTTTAAAAGACAAAAAACTTTAAACACCCCGTATCATAAAATCAAAGCATTTCCGGACCCATGTTTATATAAACTTTTTTTCATATTTTTAGATGTAGAATCTCCCTTTAAATTTTCCTTACAACATTCTGTAACACCCTGTATATATGGTGTGTTTTATGCCTAATTTAAAAAAAAATACAATTAATGAAATTAGACAAGATATTTCGCATCTATCCAAAAGTTGTGTTGACGTCGGAATACAAACCATTTTACAAACGATTCTTTTGGTTTTTTCTACGTGGACGAAATACCTGTTTTTCCCAATAAATATCTGAACTGTTTGTTTTCTGTAGTTTTGTCTCATAAAAACAGCCCATAATTGGTTGACCATCTGTAGACTCCAAAAGATACGTTGGCGGATTTGTAATATTTACATTTCGCTTTTTTCGAATAGCTCCGTCGACCATGATGGAGTATGATACAAATATACTTTGGTATTTGCTTATACGAACCACATCTCCTAAGCGAAATTTAAACTTCTTTGCTTTGATTTTAATAAGATTATATGCATTAATCTGGGTATGTGGTTTTACATTATTCGGTCCTAGTGCGATGTTTAACGCTATTTGAAATGGATTTTAGTTTTTTTATAGTTTATTTTGTTTTTGTTTTCTGGGAATACCAGTTTAAAAAAAGTAATTAATTTTTTGATATTCCCAGAAAACAAAATAAACTATAAAAGCCTATCTATAGGGCTAAAAAGTTTCATTTGCTATTAAATTTATTAAATATTTAAGGTACCTACATGTGTATCTTTACAAGTAAACTATTTTTTAAAAAGTAATGTCAAAAGACAATGCCATTTAGTAAAACACAAGTTTCGTAATTTCTTTTCCATTTTAAATAATATAATAAAATAATTTATGTGCTATACTCGTCCGATGATAAGCAATAGCTCGACTTGAGCTCCAAGATGTTCGAAAAATAAAAAAATTGGAAAATATTACAATGAAAGCCTTGAAGGCCTATGATAAATTAATCCCAGCCCCTTTTAAGAAGAGAAGTTTAAACTAAGATGTTAACTGTATTTCAAGTTTATAACGCAGTTTATGCTTATTTAAAGTTTTAAAACCAAATTTGGAACGAATATATAACAATTCACTAGATTAATTTTAAATATTTATTTATAACGGCCATTGTGAAGTGTCCTGAGGGCGCTGGAGTCATCCATTTTGCACTTTTCTTGCATCCTATATTAAAAGAATTCTTTCAGCTAATTTTAGAATTTTTTATTCTTTACCATATTACTATAAAAGGCGGGACGAAACATCACATGAGTAGTGTATAATCGACTTTCGAAGCATTTGGTTTTTGGCATTGACGTCTAAACCGTTAGCATAGTTACGTTGCATTGTTGTTACCATAGAAACGTTTGTAAACCTGATTGCTAATAAAAAGGTGTCAACGGAAGGATCCGTGTTTTTACACGAGGTGTTACGGAACAATACAGACACAGACAATTGGATGCAAGCGGTGGCATGCGTGTAGCCATGAGTCCAAGAAATGCCATGTTTAAAATCGGGCTCATGAATCTCTTTTTTAAAGTGTGTAGTAGCAGTAAGGAGTAGAACTGTGGTATTATTTTTGTTTCGACTATTTGTCTTTATTTCTAATAAATATATTTAAAATATTTTATATGCTAATTATATTAGCTCTTAGTTACAAAGAAAAAGAATTTTACAAGAGGTCCGGGTCCGGGACCAATTTTATATTTGCTTTAGTAAGTCGAGAAATCCAACCTCTATTCAAAAGTGGGTGTAAAACTGAAATTGGAAATTATAGACTAATATCTTTAATTTCCAATATTACAAAAATTTTTGAAAAAAATAATACAACAAGGAGTTGCCTCGTTTTTAGAGAAACCAAAACCAATTTTTGCAAAACAATTTAGCTTTAGAGCGGGAAGGTCCACCGCAGTCTTACAAACGAAATCTATTACGCCCTGGATAAAAAAGACCATTATTATGCATTTTTATTGACTTGACCAAAGCTTTTGATACGGTTTGCCATAAAAAGCTCATTTAAAAGCTTGAACATATGGCTGTCAGAGGCTGTATACTGAATTTGTTTAAGAGTTACCCGAATGAAAGAAAACAGTACGTAAAAATAGATGATGTGAAGAGTGACCTGAGAGCTGTCACCTGTGGTGTACCGTACCGCAGGGAACAGTTCTTGGTCCACTTCTCTTCACAATGTACTCGTGCCTAAACAATCTTTTAAGAACAAATTCGCTAGGTACAGTTATCAGTTTTGCTGATGACACGGCCATCTTTTACACAAGAGACTCCTGGCTTGATGCCAAAAACAAGGCGGAGTCTGACTTGAGTGATATTTTTAAGTGGTTTCAATGCAACAAACTTACACTGAACCAAGCAAAAACCGAATTTGTGCCTTTTGCATCATATATCAACAATTTACCATAATTTCGCTTTTTGAATGTAGGAGAGAACATATATATATCGAAAACTAAAAGTATTAAATACTTGGGAATAATTGTGGACCAACACCTTTGATGGGATAAACAAATAAACCACATACTTTCAAAAACCAGATATCTTTAACCGGTTTTCCCACCTATAATATTATCTCAAACCAGAACAACTTAAAAATATATATTTCGCATTGGTTCAATCACAATTCAGTCATGGCATTTCTGGTTGGGGCAGTATAAGGGATTGTTATTTGAACAAACTAGAAGTAACACAAAAATGGATCCTTAAAATTATTATTAACAGAAATAAAAAATATTCTAATAATCAATTATTTTCTGAGGCGAAAGTATTTGATATCAAACACTTTTATTTTCTTAATATTTTGGTGTTAGTGCATAAACAAGAAATTATACTACAAGGTGTTGCTTATGAAATAAACACTAGGTATAAAAAAAGATTTTATGGTGGTTCCGATTAGCAGAAAGGAAATTGGGCACAAATCTATACATTTCTTAGCACCAAATATTTTTAATTTGCTACTAAATAACCTTAAAGAAATGATGTTTTCAAAATTATTTAAAAATGAACTAAAAAATGGCTCTTACAAGTAGGTAAAAATAAAATACGAATATTTTTCTAAAATTACCTTAAATTTAAGATGTGTTAATATAAAAGTAGATTATAATATTGTGACTTAAAATTCTAATTGTAACAAAATTACTCAATTTGTGACTTTTAACTTGAATATGACAATTTTACCCAAAATAGTGACTTTACCCAAATATTGACACTACCAGGACATTTCAAAACAGCGCTAACAAGCAAAGAATGTTGCTTCTGCGCTTAAAATGATTATTTAATTGTTTATACAAAAATTGTATTAATTTTTGGAAAAAAAAATAAACCATTAAAAAAAAGTCCGCACTCAAAAAAAAAAGACGTTGGGAACCACTGCAATAGAACAACATGAAGTGCCACTCTCATGCATCCTTTTTAAGTCGTCCTGAAGAGGTTTTAAATTGTCCACGTTGTGCGTTTTTTCATCCCTAGGAAATCAAGACTGTATTAAATCTGCTGCCTAAAAATAAAATTATAATTTATAACATTAATTTTTAAATTAACAAAAATTAATTTTTTAAAAATATATATACACAATTAGAATAGAACAAAAAAAAATGGGTATAAATAAATAAAATTAAATATTCTACAGTCTCCTGTTTCACTACAGACACAAAAAACTTTTGTAATTAATAGATTCATTCACTTACAAATGATTATTTTTTCTAATTTTGGTATAGTCTAATATTGAAATAAATTCATAAAATAAAAATTTTGATCAAAAAAAAAAAAATTTGGACGACAACTACAAAGTAAGTACTAACTTTTGGTGGTTTGTATTTAACCAAGTGCACCATTGCGCTAAACCTGGCAACTTCACCTAAATATACAAATTACAAAAAAGTCACCCTAAAACCTTTAAATTATTTTTTAAAATTTTGTCTAGTTTAATAAAAAGACAAGAAAGTAATTTCAAAAATATTTGAACTTTTTTTTATTCTTTTTAATTAATTACTATGCCGTTCGAAAAAAAAACCATTTGATAATACAAGCAAGCCAACCACTACAAGTTGTATCTGCGCAAGATATAGATGATTATAGTCTTTTTCGTATAATTTGGAGATAGAAAATTTAAAAAATAGTAATATTAAGGCCTTATGACCAGATTGGTCTTTAAAAAATTTTAATTAATTTTTTTTTTAATAACAATGTAAAGATATCGGCATAAAAGGAAATAAAAAGAAAATTAAAATCCGTTAAAAATATAATAATTACAATCCATGTTTATTTTTATGGCCCTAAATAGAGCAGTCAAAAAAGCTAAAATTAAAAAAAAAACTTTTTAAAAACCTTTAAAATTTCAAGAAATTTAAATTTATACAATATGGAAATTGTATATAAAGCGATAAAAGGTATGACTGCAAATTCCTTCGAAGGATTCTCCACCAGAACCAACCTCGTTTTTCACCACGAGTCGGAGATAGAACGGGGAGAGTGACAGACGCGTCGTGGTGGTGCCTTAGCATGGTTGACCGACCTCCTGCAAGAATAAAAAAGATTATGGATGTAACTACGAACCCCTACGGAGAAATCTGCCCCAGGTTCAGCCTTCACGAAGAATTCGCCATCCGAACCATCAACGGTTATCATTGGGAACCCCATCTGGACCGCGGACATCATCGCCATTCAAGTCTAATAACTAGGCTGACCATTAACTTTTGTAGGAACGAGGGGTAGAGCTAAGGTTCCGTCTTCTATTAAAATTAAATACGGGTATCGTAACAGAAAGACAAGATGCTTCCTGGATTACCCAGGACCCCTATAAAGAGTGTACGACCACCAGTCCGGCGCTCGAAGACTGAAACTGTTGCACCATAGAAGACCGAACCAATTATGAACCGATCCAGTAATACCGGTCTGAAAAAGGTTCATGGAGGAAACAACAAGCTTTGCCGAACACGGGGAAAGAGACTACTGTTCTCGAAAAGCTGAGCTAGCTTGAGGGAAAATTAAATACAACTGACTACCTTGGCCTCTCAGTAAGGGTGATAATCCTCTTTAGTTTTGCCTAGAAGAACAAATTCCACCCGTTAAAGCTCGTAACAGCGACATGTCGTTGAACTTAAGGAGCACCTATGCCCAGCGAATGGTTGGACATCCAGATAGAAGGATTTCTGGGTAAACGGACCAAGTAGAGTAAAATTACTTACCCCGCGGTAACAAACCAAGTTACCAACGAAACAATATCACCAACCAGAATTAGAGGCAAACTACCCATTCAGACAAAACTGGACAAAAAAGACGAGGAAATAACACTTGACGCCCTTCCTGGAAAAGCGGAATTAAGGGACGATGCAGGAAGACCAGTTTGATTGTCAATACTGTAAAAGTAGAGAGAAACAACTTAAGCGGGCAAATTTAAGAATAGGATATAACGAAGGATTACCAAAAAGAAAAATTAATACAAGCAAACGAAAACAGTATCTGGCGTCCAAAGAAAAGCTTAATGGATGATCAACAACATCTAAGGACACGGAAGGTGATAAAGCAAGGATTCCGAAGGGATGAAATACTAAAGTAATGCCAAGAAACACCAGAATGGACGGACTTTATATTTTATAAATTTCCAACTTAATTTACCAGGACCATAATCAGACTAAACAAAGACCCAAAGGACTCAGTAATGATAGCCTCGAATTACGCTGGCGAAAATACCGAGGACCCTAAACTATTTTCGGGAAATATGGAGGGATACAGTGCCTAGATCGGAATAACAGAACAGCACTGAAATACAGTGGTCTGTGGGAACTTAAGGGGACAAGAGGCCCTGCACACAATTCCAGACCGTATTGCTTCGAAACTTTTACAATACAAGGAATTGTTTAAGCGCGAAATTATACGGTGCCAAATAAAAGAAAAAAGAGTCAGCAGAGGATGGAGATTTGGGCTGCGCTTATAACCTAAAGCTATAGAACAAACGGAATCTACTTGAACTCGTTAAACCAGAAATCAGAAGTCTCTTAGGATCGGTCCACTGTAATAATATGGACAAGTTAATTGCGGCTGCATCAAAGCTCGAAATTGATGGGGACTCAATAATGAGAGCGCATGAGGAGCGATTTAATACCGTAAGAAAACAGACCAAACCAAACTGCGCTAACCAGTACCGCAGAACAACAACACATAACTTAAACGGTCTAGGAATAATCAGCGACATGCGCTGAGGTGTTTTGATTGTGCAGGTCTCCAGTATAAATTGGACTGCCCACGAGCCAGGTCAACAACATCAAGACCGGCAATTGAACCAGCACCCATCGTGAAAGAATAGTCAATTAATATATTTATTACAATATAATATGTATTTAACTACTAATATTTAAAATAAAACATTTTCCTATTGTTCAAGCTGAGTTATGGTTCAAGGTTTTTTAAAAATAGTTAGGTCACTTAAAAAAATAAACATTTGTCCAGCTTACGTAAAGGCCTTATTGAAATTTAATTTTTATTTTAGCTTTATGGACTGGTCTATGTTAGAGCATATAAATTAACTTGCACCAAAATAATTATATTTTTAAACGTATTTCATTTTTTTTATGCTTAATAACTTAAAGGTTCTATTTAGGAAAATAAAAGTTTTATTCCGTTTTTTGCTTGGTTTCTTACCTTTAAATAAATATTTTTAAGGTCAAATAAGGTCATATGGCCTTGATATTAGTCTTTTTTAATTTTGCATTTCAAAATACACAAAAAAGAAAATAAACATATATATTAAATGTATGCAAATATAACTTTTAGCGCCATTTCGGCCGGGATTTAAAAAAAAATGGCCAAATTTTGACCTCTGAGGGATGAATTTTTATGCGTGTCGGTTAAATCGCTTTAAATGTCGTCCTTAAAAAATGTGCTAAGTGGCTTGCTTGTATTACCAAAAGGCGTTTTTTGTAACTTTTCGCCCGAGTGCAATGGACAAAACCTGAATCTTCCTTCCCGCATACCAAAAATTCTACCCGTCTTAAAAGAGAAATTACTGATACTAAAAGTGTTTTTGTTTTTTTTTCGTTTTTTTTTTTAATAAATTAACGTATCTATAAAATTTAACGAGAGAGAAATATGTTGATTTAAGACACATCAACCCGTGAGGATTTTTTAGTGTCTAAAAAAAATTATTTAAAATCAAGGTACCAAGAGGCGACATAGATATAAAGACGCAGTACAAACGTTATTTGGTACACAAACGAGTAAAAATATCACAATAGTTGTAAGCAGTTAACGAAATATAGTACAAAAATTGTTTAGAGAAATATCTGATCTCAATATCATTGTTAGAGATCATGGGCCAGCCACTGCGCAAAACTTTAAAAAAACAGATTTTTAACCAAATTTGGTACAAAAATTAGGTCGGATAATGTCTTTTATCTAACAAATTGTGAAAGTCATAGGTGTACATTAACAAGACGCCAGGGAAGTCTCTGTAAGCATTAGCACACTTTGTAAGTGTTAAGTGTACGCTATGGCAGCCTTTAGGAAAAAAGGGAAAAAAAAGCTGATAGTGAATATAGTCGAGGAAACGTAGCACAAAAATAGGCCTTACGAGGGATTTTTTGTGCAGTAAGATGGATTTAAATGCGCTTTTTTGCATTCGATTCGTATGACCGTCTACAAACTTTGTGAACAAATTTAATTAATCGAAATGAAAAACTGCCTTTGTACAATAGAAAGACGGTATTTTCGAAATGCATTTAAAAGTTTGCAGTTACAAAAATTTATAACTGGGTAAATAATAATGGAAATGAGCCCGAATTTGTTACTCGGGGGTTTTTGAGGTCGCTGAATATGAAATTATCAAGAGCCTACGGAGTATCTGGTGCGCGCTAAGGATGGCGTAAAAGTCGTCTTCTGGAGTTTTACGACAATTTCTCCTAAGTAACAAAATTAGCCCAATTTTGTTACTCGGGGGTTTTCAAGGACGCCGAACACGAATATGATATTGACAAGGACCTGCGAAATACCTGGTGCGCGCTAAGAATGGCGTAAATGTCGTCATCTGGAGTTTTGCGACAAATCCTCCTAATATCAGCTCAATTTCTTCATTTAAGATGTTTTTTTGTTACTGAACACGAATATGACATTGACAAGAGCCTGCGAAGATATGGTGCGCACTAAGAATGGTGTAAACGTCGTCTTCTGGAGTTTTACGACAAATCCTTGTTATATCAGCCCAATTTTGTTACTTGGGGGTTATCGAGGTCGCTGAACACGAATATGATATTGACAAGGGTCTGCGGAGTACCTAGTGAGCGCTAAGGATGGTGTAACTGTCGTCTTCTGGAGTTTTACGACAAATCCTTGTTATATCAGCCCAATTTTGTTACTTGGGGTTTATCGAGGTCGCTGAACACGAATATGATATTGACAAGGGTCTGCGGAGTACCTAGTGCGCGCTAAGGATGGTGTAACTGTCGTCTTCTGGAGTTTTACGACAAATTCTTTTAATATCAGCCCAATTTTGTTACTTGGGGGTTATCTATGAAGTAGAAGAAAGCAGTTGTATTGATAAATGAATTATTTTTAATATGTATTAAACTTTAAAAAAAATTATACTAAAATATTATTTAAACAATTTTATAAATATATACTATAAGCAGAAATTATAATTTTTAACTTTTAACAAATTACCACAAAATTCCAGAAGACGACATTAATACCAACCTATCCGGATACCGGGTACCTCGAAAGCCATGATCTAATACCGGGTACTGGAATACGACGTTTACACCATTCTTAGTTTGCACCGGGTACTCTGCAAGCCACCCACCTATCACAAAAACCCCCCGAGTATCACAGAAACTCCTTGAAAAACAAAATTAGGCTAATATTAGAAGGAATTGTCGTAAGACACCAGAAGACGCCGTTTACACCATTCTTAGCGCGCACCAGGTACTCCGCAGGCCCTTGTCACTATTATATTCGTGTTCAGCGAATTCGATAACCCCCAAGTAACAAAATTGGACTGGTATTACAAGGATTTGTCGTAAAACTCCAGAAGACGACATTTACACCATTCTTAGCGCACCAGGTATTTTGCAGGTCCTTGTCAATGTCATATTCGTGTTCAGCGACCTTGAAATCCTCCAGAGTAACAAAATTGGGCTGATATTAGAAGAAATTGTCGTAAAACTCCAGAAGACAACTTTTACGCCATCATTAGCGCGCAGGAGGTACTTCGTAGGCCCTTGATAATATCATATTCGTGTTCAGCAACCTCGAAAACCCCCGAGTAACAAATTCGGGCCTATCTCCATCATTATTTACCTAGTTATAATTTTTTTGTAATTGCAAACTTTTAAATGCATTTCGAAAATACCATTTTTTTTTATTGTACAAGGGCAGTTTTTCATTTACCATTAATTAAATTTGTTTACAAAGTTTGTAGACGTCCATACGAATCGAATGCAAAGAACCGCATTTAAATCCATCTTACTGCACAAAAAATCCCTCTGGCATTTCTTCGTTTTCTTGACTATTACCAAAAGTGTTAAATAAAATATATTTTTTTACAACTTAAAAAACAGGTCTTGTACAATCCTAAATCAATACAAAAAAGTAAATAGAATAGTAACCACAGCTGACATTGACCCCAATAAATGAAGCATGCATAATTTTTAATCTACATAATTTCTAAATAATACTTTATACTCTTTATTATAAGTATAAAATTTCAAGGTTCCTATTGCAAATTAGATTTCTTTTTTAGGTATATTTATTCATAAACTGTTAATCTGATAAGAGCATTTAGGATGGTAGTTACCACTATACCCAATGTTGTTAAAAGTGAAACTACAATTTATTAGTTTAATTACTTAAAGGAAATGTGCTTTTAATTTAATTTATTCATTAATAATTCTATTAAGTTGCAACTAACACCTGTTTGCATATCAAAATGATATTAAAAATAATTAAGATACCACATTATATTAAAACAAAACTGGGAGTTTATTAGATGCAGAAGTGAACCAATAACTACATATATGTGATCCTCCTTAATTATTTTAAAAGGTGATTTTACAGGTCCTATAAAGGCGAATTTTTTATTTGTAAGAAAATATTTAAGTTTTTATTAGCAAATTAGAAAAAAATCGTTTCCTGAGACTCAGCTGCTGCAAATTCGACATTAATTAAAGTCCAGAGTATTATAAGTTTTTCTCAAAAGAAGTTGTTTTTTTTGCCTGGTATATTTTATTTAACTAAGGCCTTTTACGGACTTTTAGAATTTTTTTGTTAAATGCTCAAAAAACTTGACCTAGTTTTTTAAACGCAAATTGTTTTTGGAAGGGGAAAGGATTATTTTAACTAGTAACACAAGCGTTTATAAATCTTATAAAATATCTTAAAAAGTTGATATTATGCTCTCTGCAACAAACTCTTTTTAAAAAAAGTTTTATGTCTTAATTTAAAATAATTAACAAAAAAAGTTTCCCAAAATTATTTATAATATTTTTATGGTAATTGTCTCGAAAGTTGGCTCCTCTCCGATTTTGACCAAATTTGGTGTACGGGGGTTTTTGGGGCGCTGATTACGAATCTGAAAAAATATTTTTTGGCAACGTTTCGTTTTCCAGATATTCATCATCAAAGTTGAAAATCAAATTAACCTTTTTTTCACTATATTCCCCCTTCCTTTTGTACACAACTCTTGATTTTTACACTAAAGTGACACACAATATTTTATAGACACCTTTTAAAACCTTGCATTTTTTTATTTTACAACTTATTTCATTAAATTGCAAACTTTCAAGTTCAAAGGCAGCAGTCATATTTGCTTATAAAATCCTAGTCTATAGATGGTTGCGGCTACGTTGCGGCGTGTGAAAGTGAAGGTTTGCAATTAAATGGAAAAAAGGTGTAAAACAAATATAAAAACAAGTTTTTAAAAGGTGTTTGTAAAATATTGTGTGCCAATTTAGTGTAAATCTCGAAATATCTCGAAAACAAAACGTTGCCATTTTTTTTTCAGATTCGTAATCAGCGCCTCAAAAAACCCCCGTTTACCAAATTTGGTTAAAATCAGAGAGGAGGCAACTTTCGAGACAATTACCATTTTTGTTAATTTTTGTTAAAATATTGGGCAATAGCCATTTTTTTTTTTAATTTGTCAGTAAATGCGCCACTAGTTGCCATTAAGTATTGCAATTTTTTATCATAGTTTATATTATAATTTTAGATTTTGAAACAATCTAAATGGCTATGGATTTTAGATTTTCTACGAGTGACATTTTTAATATTTTATATGTCATTTACTGCTACCACTAAATGGAAAAGTCTACTTACAAAAAAAATAGTTCTCCTTCTATTGACTCCAAAATAGGATTTCGTACAAACAAACCAAGACGATCAAAATCAAGTAAAGCAAGTAGGGAGTCAAAAGTATCAAAAGTTCCTTCAGCATCAACTACAAAAATAGTCGAACAGGCAGATGAAGCAGATACAACTAACTACAGAGAAAGTATTACAAATCTCTTTTTTGATTCGTTTTTGAATACCATTATTGCCGAAAGGTTTGCAAAACCAGAAGAGTCAGATAACAGTATATCTTCTTTGTCTGGAGTTGTAGATTCTTCAACAGCAAGTCATATTTCGGTTTTGGAATCCGCTGAATCAGTTACTACAGCATCAACACTTAACAAAATTGGATTAACATCTAATAAAAGTATCTCGACAGGAACAAGTACGTAATATATTTTAAGAATACTTAAGCGGCTTATAAACTTTTTGAAAATGTACCTGTTTCGTCTCTTCATGATTGCCAATCACAAATAATCATAAAAATAAATGTAGATTAAATTATCGTGGAGAGCAACTCTGGCATGTATACCGAAATTTTATGGGCTGCTTTTTACAATACCCAATTTGTTCGATATTTTTAAAATTTTTAAATTGGCAAGAAGCTATTTTTAGGTACAAAAGCATTACAAGACCTAAAATAATTTTAAGAATACTTCTTTTTGGCAAAACAAGTAAAAGGAACACATGATAATATATGACGTTAAGATTTATGTATCTTATCTAAACAATTATAACAATAATAGGTTAAAAATTCCATCATTACTGATGTATTCCTGACTGGATACAAGTCTGATAAAGGATTATATTTATTATCAAAAATAAAAATCAAACTAACCCTATTTACACTATTCCTCCTTCTTTTTGCACAAATTCTTGATTGTTACACTAAATTGGCACATATTATTTCACAAATACCTTCTAAAAACTAGCTTTTATATTTATTTTACACCTTTTTCCATTTATTTGCAAATCTCCAGTTGCACACGTCGCAACGTGACCTCTACCATGCATACACTAGGGATTTAATAAGCAAATATGGCTGCTGCCTTTAAAATAAATAAAAATACAAGGTTTTAAAACGTGTTTATAAAATACTGTGTGCCACTTTGGTGGAAAAATCAAGAATTGTGTACAAAAAGAAGGGGGAATATAGTGAAAATGAGGTTAGTTTGATTTTCAACTTTGATGATGAATATCTTAAAAACAAAACGTTACCGAAAAATTATTATTTTAAATTCGTAATCAGCGCCCCAAAAACACCCCGTATACCAAATTCGGTCAAAATCGGAGAGGAGGCAACTTTCGAGACAATTACCCCAGTTTCATCTCTTTTTGATTGCTAATCACAAATAATCATAAAAAATATGTAGATTAAATTATCCTGGCAAGCAAATCTGATATGTATATCGAAATTTTATGGGCTGCTTTTTACAATACGCAATTTGTTCGATATTTTTAAAATCTTGGTAAAAAGCTATTTTTTACATAAAAGGGCATTACAAGACCTAAAATAATTTTAACAATAAATCTTTTTTGCGAAAGAAGTAAAAGGAACACATTACAATATGTGAGTTAAGATTTATTTATCTTATCTAAAGAATTATTAAAACAATAGGTTAAAAGTTTCGTCATTACTAAGGGATTCCATATTGGATATAGCTCTGACAAAGAATGCGTTTAGCTGCCTTTACCTCTTAACAATAACTGAAAATGTATTCTGTTTACCGTTGTTTGCAATGAAGATTTTATTTATTGGGTTTTTTATATTTGTTTTTAATTTTACTCAAATATGTTTTTTTTATTAAGTGGTTAATTTGGAAAAATCGGACAGTTTTTTAGCCATTTAAAAAGAATCCAGTTTTATTGTCACTTATAATCTCCCTTAAGCTTGAATTTTTTCCGAGAACTACAAAGGAACGCTTTTTTAGTTTTTTTTTTAAATGCACGATTTAGAAAAAAATTTTGGACATTAATTTAAGGACGTGGTGATTCGATAAGAAAATTTTACACCCCAAATTTATTTTAAAAATAATAATTAATAAACTGACAGAAAAAAAATTCTTATTAGCTTGTTTGTTAAGATTAGTCAACAATTTCTATTTTAAGAGAGGTAATAATTGTTCTATGTGTTGATATTCTAGTGAAAAATCTCAATTGTTTACGATTTTTGCATTTTCTGGATAATTCTAAACACATCTTATTGAATAGAAACAATGTATACCAACAGTAAGCTGTTTTTAAGTATTGATATGATATGTTAACATTGACGTTTGAAAGTATTTAAGTAGCTACAGAACCTAAACTGTTAGGTTCTGGTTAGTTCTGGGTAAACGTTTTGGGCCTGTTCAAAAAACCTGCATTTATTTATTTTGTAATTCCGAAACTAAAAAAAAATGTTATAAATTTTGTATCTTTTTTTTTTTCAAATTTAATCGACTAGGCAATGGCGCGACCGCAACCTACCAAAAATATTTTTAAAAAGTACTTAAATATTACAAGTAGTTATATTGGCACTACAGCAACATTTAATGATCTGTTATGAGACAATAAAAGTATTGGAATATACTGAAGATATAAACTTAAGACATACCATAGAAATCTAAAAGTATTTGTGTAAGATAGAGAAAAAGCAAATATCACTCTGTATAAAACAAAAATTTTTGGAAAGATGCAATTTTTATTTTTTTTTATTTTTTTCCAAGCTCTAAGCCGGAGATAGTAAAAAATTAAAAATTTTGGTTTATTTACTAGTTTTTAAGTAGCAGAGAGCTATCCACTTGCACATCCAATATTGTGTCTATGGGCTTCTATTCTAAACTTTTTTTCAATGCGGACCTGTAGTTTCTATTACCTTTAATAAAAGCGACTTGAGTTCTTAAACATATATCACAATCAAGGCTTAAATAAAAAACAAACGAATCCATAAATAATTGTAACGGTTAAGGAAAATCCCAGTGGTAGATTCTGAATTTGAAGAAGCCTGTTTTGTATTGCGTACTTAATTTTTTTATTATGTTGAAAATATATATATATATATATATATATATATATATATATATATATATATATATATATATATATATATATATATATATAAATGTATATATATAGAAAATTTCACGTAACACTGGTTTTAGATACCGAAAAATTTGCAAATATCGGATCATTTTAAAGAAATACGATCGCAAAGCTGTTTTCAAAAAATTGTTTACGTAGAGATAAAAAATAATTTTTACACTTATCTTGAATTTTTTGTCTATATTCCTATTTGACAAGTTATCCTTTCCATATTTTATTATACACTTTCCGGTAAAGAAGACTCCACTATACACAAGTCAACAAAGTTTACACGATCGACACAATCCGTACTGGATAATAATAGTGTTTCTAAAGAAGATAGCAGCAATACAATCTGTGCTGCAACTTGTCCATGTATTTGGAAAATTGTGTTTAATAATGGAAATATTTATGAAGGACAAGTTAATGGCAATCTTATGGAAGGAAAAGGTGTGTTCTACTGGACAGATGGAGCTATTTATAAGGTATGTTTCATGTTTTGCGAAATTTTAAAGCATTTGAACATTATCGAATTGTTAGTCTTTCTTTTCGTACATTGATGTCATGCAACTATAAGCAATTGGGTATAATTCATACCAATCGTTGCAAAAGATAATATCTACAGGGGCTATTGCTAGATAACGCTGACATAATATTAGATAACAAAATTTCAAATAGGAAATAACCAGCAAGTTTATTTTGTAAAAAGTAAAACCACCTATGCCTTTATGGCAACTTTCCTATTATTAACCTAATCCTAACTTATTACTGTCTTCAACTTAATGGTCCAAATTCAGGTTACTACTGACCTTTTGCCTTTTATAGAAAGATAGAAAAATGTAAAAGGATTGGGAATAAAATTACAAGATTTTTAGTGCGGAATGTAAACAATTCGCATAACAAAAAGTTCGAGAAAGTTCAAGAGCATTTGCACAATTGTTTAAATAAATTATCAAACTACATTTATAAAATCTATAAAATTATAATTTTATGAATAAAAAAAATGTTGTCCGTAACATTGCTTCTTTCTAAATATTAACTGTTTCATTCAAGGATCTTCTCGGTCTTCATAGCGGGATAGCTGGTTTATGTTTAATACATTTAACTTTGCCTGAGGCGTTTTACGAATTTGGTACATTTGATTAAGCCAGCTGAAATGGAGGGACTTTTGGGTCCCGTTATATCAGAAACTATCGATTTTCGAAAAAATATAGGAATTTTAGATAATAGGTTTATTTCTTTCTAAACAAAAATTGCATATTTTGGCAGATATTAGGGGAAACCTTTGGGTTGGGCCATTTTCGCCCTTACCCACCTGATGATAGATAAACTTTTTGCTCGAAAGCAAAGACCTAAAATTGCCAAATGGGAACTGTACAGATTATTTAAGTTTTGTCATTTCATTTACTGGACTATAATCCAAAAAAAAATAAATAAATTAGTCCAGTAAATGAAATGACAAAACTGTAAATAAATCTGTACAGTTTCCCCTTGTGACGCAATTCTTAGGTCTTCGGGAATGCTTTCGAGCGAAAAAAAGTTTATCCAAATTAACAGGTGGGTAAGGGCTGAAAATGGCCCCTCAAGGCCAGAAAAATGGGTTTCCCGCTAATATCTGCCAAAATATGCGAATTTTTGTTTAGACAAAAAATAAAGATCGCCTTGTTATCTACAAATATGGTCAGCAAGGGTCATTATAATACTCTATGTGCAGGTACACATGAGCTTAAAAGTAATCGGGAAGCAAAGATTGTTTCCAATCCAATCTCTTTGATACCTATCGGAGTTTCAGTGCACATGAGATAGGCAAGCCGCGTCATTTCAATCCTATCTTTTTCATACCTATAAGAATTGTTTAATGTTGTAAATGCAATTAGAAATGGATATGCAAACTATTTTGAAAGTGACTTGGCAAGATAAATGTATATAAAAAAAATTATTAAATTCCATCGATAAATATAAATCAAGTACAGGGTGTCCCAAATTCGAACCTCATCACTGTTCTCTCGGAAACTTGAAGAGAAACGAAGTAGGTTAAATGGAGACAAAGTTGCACAATTTAATGCCGATTAAATTGCCACCTTAAAAGTTTAAAAATGTTAAAATACTTCCGAAGACTTTTGGAAAAAAAACGAAAATTCGCGATTTTATTTTAAATTTTTTATGACTTTATTTAACGAGAAATAACAAAATAAATTTTACATTCTTATTGCTACTTTTTCGGTTCTACAAAACAGTGTTATTAGATTTACACACCGACGTTTCGTCTTTGAGCTGCCATCATCAACTTGTTTTTTTTTAAATACGGTTCTGGAATTTAATTACTGATTTTAGAAGCTTTTGATTGAAACCTAACCTAAACTAAACCACAACTAACCACAACTAACCAAAGCTGTATCGCACTTATTTAAAAAAAGCATTTTAATAATTTCCTGGTAAGATCTTACCAAAAATCCATTCACTGTCTTTCTTGCCATTATAATAAATTTTTTGAATAAGTGCGATACATCATTGGTTTTAGAACCTTAGAGCTCGTAAAATTCGTAAAAAAAAAACAAAGTTGATGATGGCAGCGCAAAGACGAAACGTCGGTGTGTAAATCTAATAACACCATCTTGTAGAACAGAAAAAGTAGCATAGAAAATCTATTTTGTTACATCCAATCAAGTAGAGTGATAAAAAAATAAATATGAAACTGCGAATATTCGAACTTTTTAAAGGTGTTCGGAAGTAGTCGAAATGTGTTAACTTTTAAGGTGGCATTTTGATCAGCATCAAATTGCGCAACTTTGCCTTCATTAAACCGACCTCGTATCTCTTCAGGTTTCCGGGATCGGAATGATGTGGGTCGAATTTGGGACACCCTGTACCTAAACATGTGTAGTTTAATGTAAATAAAATATTACGCACTTTTTTTATTGTATTTCTTTCATATTCTGATTTTGTCTAAAAATCCAAAAACATGTTTTTGAAAACTTTAAATTGCAAACAAAGTTATCGACAATTAAAAAAAAAAGAACCTAACCTTACTTTTTTTTCGTTATAATTTGATCTGGTTCGAAATATTAGGATAGAAGTTTTTTGACCCGGGCCAACCGAATTTGAAGTGAATAACGATCTAGCTTAGTAATTAAAAAAAATATATCAAAAGTCTGTTTTTGCCTTTTTTTTAATTTTGTTGACAATTAATTTTTATTATTATTATTAATTACTTAATTAAATTTATTTATAACCAAGGTTGAAATTTGCCGGAAATTATTGATTTGGTCGTTTGCCAAATTTGGCACAT
Source organism: Listronotus oregonensis (assembly GCA_019359885.1). NCBI lineage: Eukaryota > Metazoa > Arthropoda > Insecta > Coleoptera > Curculionidae > Listronotus > Listronotus oregonensis. Next base: position 77,509 of record JAHBCN010000106.1, on the reverse strand, counting down.
TTTTTAATTTCTTTCGTCATATTCTTGTTCTCCTTGTTGTTCCTTTAAAATGATATAAACACGAATCTCTGGCTCTTAAATTTAGCCCTTTTGTTATTTTTCAGATTTTTAAACTGTTTTTATTTTGACTCTCCTGTATCCAAATCTTCAAACAAATTTTAAATATTTCCTCAAATAGCCGAGAAAACATAGCAACGTTTTGAGGCGGGAGGTGGGAAGAAAAACAAAACATTTATATTTTGTGATTACACCCCCCCACAAAAAAAAAGTTAAACGACCGAAAGACTTGACCATGGTATTTATATATTTTTGGAGTCGCTGAATTCAAATCCCGGATCAGATTGACCCTATCAGTTCAGGGTTAAGGGCTTTTCAAGGTCAAATCTGCAAAATTACTCGCAACCAAATTTCAATTATCAGTGTATACTTTATTTCAGGTCGCTGAATACAAATCCGTTGTCAGTTTGACCTTATCAAATTTGGTTGCGATTTGACCTTGAAATACCCTACAAAACAAAATTAAAGGTCTGAAAGACTTGACCATGTGTTATTAGATTTACACACCGACGTTTCGTCTTTGAGCTGCCATCATCAAGTTTGTTTTTTTTAACGGTTCTGGATTTATGTTTTTGAGGTCGATGAATCCAAATTAGTTTGGCACCATTAGGTCATGGTTAAGGGCATTTCAAGGTCAAATCGCAAACAAATTTGATGTAGTTAAACTGACCACGGATTCGTATTCAGCGTCCTCAAATACATAAGTAAACACTCTTTAAATTTGGTTGCGATTAATAAACACGTTTATTGTATATAACTGTTTTAAATGTTTAAGTGTTTCTTTGTCACTTCAAGTTTTTAATGTTCATTACACAACAACAAAAATGAGTGTTTTTCGTGAGAAACCCCTTAGTTTTAAGATTGATTTTTTGTTATAAAAAAAAATACATATATACCTGATGAAGGCCCTTCAAGGCCGAAACGTCGTAATTGACATAAATTAAATGAAAATTGCTTAGTAAGCAACTGTATATTTATATATTGCCTGACCTTATCCCCAAGAAAATCCAGAAAAAATTTGGAAAAGCATAAACAATATATCAAGGCAAAGGTCAAGAAAATAAACAAATAAACTATATATATATATATATATATATATATATATATATATATATATATATATATATATATATATATATATATATATATATATATATATATATATATATATATATATATATATATATATATATATATATATATATATATATATATATATATATATATATATATATATATATATATATATATATATATATATATATATATATATCAGGGTGATTCATGAGGAATTGTCAATACTTTAGGTACGTAGTCAGGGTCCAAAAATAAACATAAAAGTCTTTACAAATATGGGTCCGCAAGGCCTTCGTTTCTGAAATACAGGGTGTTGAAGTTTTTATTTAATTTTTCTATTTTTTAAATAAAATCTATAATAATGTAAATATTGGAGTGAAAAATATTCGTATTCACTGATCTTAAAAGTATAAGTATACACTGTTTAAATTTGGTTGTGATTAATTTTTCAAATTTGACCTTGAAATGCCCTTGACTTTGGCTTAATAGGTTCAAACTGACCCCGGATTCATATTCAGGGACTCTAAAATCAAAAAGATACCATGGTCAAGTCTTTCGGACCTTCAACTTTTTTTGTGGTTCTGTGTTATTGCCACATCAAAAATTGAAGTTTTATATAATAGACATACCTTTTAAACATAATTTTGATATCGTTAAAGGCAAAAGATGTACAGTGGCGAGCCACTTTTGAGATACACCCGGTAGGCAGTGTATAGGTTTTGTTTATTTTATATGAGTTTGCTAACTACTATAGACTTTTAAAAAATTATTTCCAAGGCAAGGACCACAAGGACACCAAAGAAGACGAGAGGAGAGGATGACTTCTCTCGTCTCGCTTCAACATTAATAATAATAATTTTGTTTGCTCGCTATTCGCATCACCATTCGCCATTCGCGCACTCGCGGCGGGAGCTGTTTACATACTCGCTTGCATTCGCATTCAGTAGAATTGCCCTTAAAATAGTTGTACCTGAAAAAGACATTTAAATTTTAGTTTATGTTAACATTCTGTAAACTGCTTTTAAAACAAAATTTGAGACAGTCAGGCTAGATTTTAAAACTTTTCTTACTTTTATAGAGCTAATTTTCTACTTTCTTTAATAATGTACACAAAATTTCATTAAAACTGATACAAACTAGAAATAAGTAAACATGTTCGCCTAACTAGTTTACGCATTTAGATGTCTTTCACTTACTTTCACCAAAGCAAACTGATTTGTTTTTCCTAAAATTTAAGGGACTTTTATTTTGACAATTAACAGGAAAGATTACTCTGCTAATAACTTTAAACAAAACAACACGAAATAATGCTTCCGTTTTCAGTCTCCTTTTTGCGCTTCTACATCTTTAGCATATCTATTTATTTTTCAATACTGAATTTCATAAACGCTATATATATATATATATATATATATATATATATATATATATATATATATATATATATATATATATATATATATATATATATATATATATAATGGGTGATTCATGAGGAATTGTCAATACTTTAGGTACGTAGTCAGGGTCCAAAAATAAACATAAAAGTCTTTACAAATATGGGTCCGCAAGGCCTTCGTTTCTGAAATACAGGGTGTTGAATTTTTTATTTACTTTTTCTATTTTTTAAATAAAATCTATAATAATGTAAATATTGGAGTGAAAATTGGTATCCGGGTGTTTTTTGCTATGACGGATTCGAACCTAATCTTAGTACGGCTCCTACTTGTAAGGGACGCCATCTACACTTCTTTTTACTATTTTGAACCATCACAACTTTTTGGTACGGCCCTGTATTATATTTTAAAGTAAATTAAATAATTGGTTTGTCATTTTTACGTCAAAAAGGTATACTTGTTAAAAGTTGATATGAGCAACCGTTTTCAAGATATTTGGATTTTAAAAAAATACGACGCATTTGATTTTATTATAGCAAAATTAAAAAAAAATAAAACAAAATGTGTAATTAAACAATATGTATTTTAATGTTTAATAAAATTATTGTTCTTAAATTATGTTATAAGCTAGATTTTATAATTTTTAAAAATTCCACCTTTTACTTCTTAGCACATGTCAGCTCTGTGGTGAACACCCTGTATTTTGGAAACAAAGGCCTTGCGGACCAATATTTGTATAGACTTTTATGTTTATTTTTGGACCCTGATTACGTACCTGAAGTATTGACATTTCCTTATGTTTCACCTTGTATATAAACAATACATATTATGTAAATAGAATTGACGCAAGATAGGGGCAGAAACCTGCGTCAGCCGCGATACCCATCAGGATAGCTATCGGATAGGCCGAGACTATCTGATAGCTATCGCTATCTCATGTGCATTGCCCCATTACTCCCAATGTATTTCTGCCTATCGAGATTGAAATCAATCTTGGCGTCTCGCCGCGATACCCATCAAGATAGGCCCAGATTATCCGATAGCTATCGCTATCTCATGTGCATTGCCCCATTACTTCCAATGTATTTCTGCCTATCAGATTGAATTCAATCTTTGCGTCCCGATTACTTTTAAGCTCATGTGTACCTGCACTGGTATTAAGCGATGACATAGGGCATAAAACTATATATTTTTTGGTAAATGAGGTATTTCTTCCCAGCTTTGATTTAAGCGATAATGACTTAAGCCCTCAATTTTTAACAAAACACTTGGTATATTTTTACTTTTCTTACTCTTAATGATATTTTAAATTGACCCATGTATCACTTGTCACTTTCTACTATGTTAAATTATTATTTTTAAATTTATTATTTTAAAACTTGAGGTCCAAGGCAATAACATGCTGTTCAAGAATCTAAAATTAATCTGATTTCCAATTAGACCGACATTTGAACGATTACACAGTCTCACAAAAAAAAAGTGAAAGGTCCAAAAGACTTGACCATGTTATCTTCATGTTTTAGGGGTCACTGAATCCGAATCCGGGGTCAGTTTGACCCCATTAGATCAGGGTTAAGAGCGTTTCAAGGTCAAATCTCAACCCAATATAATGGAATCAAACTAACTACGGATTCGTATTTAGCGACCTTAAAAACATAAGTATACACACTTCATTTATTTGCGATTAATTTTGCTGATTTGACCTTGAAATGCCCTTGACCGTGACCTAATGGGGTCAAACTGACCCCGTATTCGGATTTAGCGACCTCAAAAACATAAGGATACCATGGTCAAGTCTTCTGGACCTTTGTGTTTTTGTTGTGGGGCTGTGTAATTTTGCATACTTGACCTTGAAATATCTCTTTACCATGACCCGATGGGGTCAAACTGGCCAAATATTCGTATTCACTGATCTTAAAAGTATAAGTATACACTGTTTAAATTTGGTTGTGATTAATTTTGCAAATTTGACCTTGAAATGCCCTTGACTTTGGCTTAATAGGTTCAAACTGACCCCAGATTCATATTCAGGGACTCTAAAATCAAAAAGATACCATGGTCAAGTCTTTCGGACCTTCAACTTTTTTTGTGGTTCTGTGTTATTGCCACATCAAAAATTGAAGTTTTATATAATAGACATACCTTTTAAACATAATTTTGATATCGTTAAAAGCAAAAGATGTACAGTAGCGAGCCACTTTTGAGATACACCCGGTAGGCAGTGTATAGACTTACTATAGACTTTAAAAAATGTTTTTTCCAAGGCAAGGACCACAAGGACACCAAAGAAGACGAGAGGAGAGGATGACTTCTCTCGTCTCGCTTCAACAATAATAATAATAATTTTGTTTGCTCGCTATTCGCATCACCATTCGCCATTCGCGCACTCGCGGCGGGAGCTGTTTACATACTCGCTTGCATTCGCATTCAGTAGAATTGCCCTTAAAATAGTTGTACCTGAAAGACATTTAAATTTTAGTTTATGTTAACATTCTGTAAACTGCTTTTAAAACAAAATTTGAGACAGTCAGGCTAGATTTTAAAACTTTTCTTACTTTTATAGAGCTAATTTTCTACTTTCTTTAATAATGTACACAAAATTTCATTAAAACTGATACAAACTAGAAATAAGTAAACATGTTCGCCTAACTAGTTTACGCATTTAGATGTCTTTCACTTACTTTCACCAAAGCAAACTGATTTGTTTTTCCTAAAATTTAAGGGACTTTTATTTTGACAATTAACAGGAAAGATTACTCTGCTAATAACTTTAAACAAAACAACACGAAATAATGCTTCCGTTTTCAGTCTCCTTTTTGCGCTTCTACATCTTTAGCATATCTATTTATTTTTCAATACTGAATTTCATAAACGCTTTCAAAATTATAAATTAAAAAATATATTTAGCTTGTTTTGTAGTAATTAATCACCGCCAATTTTTCTTTCCTACATAAGGCCCTCAACCCTTCGTAAACACCTTCGTAAAACAAGTTAAAAAAAGTTGATTTACCCAGTTAATATTATTTATAAATTATTATATTCTATATTTTAGGGCGACTTTAAGGACGGGTATCCCTGGGGTGAAGGACAATTAATTCTACCCGATTTAAGCACCTATGAAGGAGAATTTTGTATGGGATTTTTTCATGGTCAGGGTACATTTAACGTCAAATCTACGCCATTGCTGTACAAAGGAGAATGGAAATTTGCTCAAAGAAATGGTACATTGCATAAAGAGCGTTTTTTTACGGATACATTTTAAAATAAATTTACTTGCAAGTATGCTTTAATTTTTTTTTTTTGGTTTTGACAAAACAAGTAAACTTTAAAACTAAATTAAGGAATACCCCATACTTAATGATTAATTTGGCATTTTAGACCAAACTAAGTAAAAGTAACGTTTCTCCAACTATTTCTGTACCTAGTAAAAAACGTGTATGATATATTTTAGAATTTGTAAATGTGCATCAATTAATTTTAATTTCATCTTGCTCTTAGTGTTCTTATTTAATACTTTACATACAAATATTAATTATTTTGCATTGTCAACTGTCCAAAGGGACTATATCTAACATAGTTTTTGTGATTTTTTATTACTAAAATAGACTTATAGAGCAAGATCCCAGGGCCCCCAGACGTTACTAATTTTCTCAGAAACTAAATGTATGGGATTAAGTAATGTTAGTAAGTACTTTAAGTTTATACGTACCTGCTAGCTTGGGCCGACAGCCTATTAACAGGTACCCGGTGCTAAAGGTAAGTTAAAATAGTGTTCACATTTCTTAAAGTTTCAGTGCTAATTTTACGCATGTGTTAGAAAATTTAGTTAAAATTAATAATCAATACTGCCAGATACTTTGCGTCAGCGGTAACTTTTACCAGACGCTTTAAAGCTCCCGAAAAAATAATGTAACTTTACCAAAAAGTTGTCTGGGAACTATGCCAATACTCTTTGTGAGCAGCCAGACCAATCGAATGGACCAAACATTCGATTGGTCTCTATTTGTTCGCTATGAGTATGAGCGCGAAGTCATTATTCGTTCGCTTGAACGTGAGAAAGATATTTATACTCATCGATTTCTCTTATAGAATCACCGTCTATAGTCGGAGCAGAATGGTAAATGGGTACCCTTTGAAAAGAACAATATCCATAAAAAATGTATACATCTTTTACAATTAAATCGAAGGGGTTTAGTTTTATATAAATATAGTATACCGGGTGGTGCGTCGCCGAGCGAAACATAGGAAATCCCATGTAAATTTTAAGGGGGTCAATTATTGGCTCCCCCGTACATTTTACAGAAAAAATGTAAGATAACTTTTTAAAGAGACCAATCTGACAAGCCCTCGTGCCAGGTTTAAAAAATTTTTAAAAAGCGAATCTTAAATTATTTAATTAAAGGTAATTGCAAAATTACCAAATTTTCGGTTCGGGTAAAACCAAACAGACACCAATAAAATGAATATTGTCCCTAACATTAAGAAAAGTGTCAATAAATCAGTGACAGTCGGTATGTGAAAAAAAATATGAATTATTCAATCGACGAAAAAGTACCCATAATTAAGTGGCATTTTGCGGGAATCAGTTTTAGAGCAGTATCTGAAATGTTTTCAGCTTATTTCCCCACCAAGCCCATTGCGTCCATTTCAACTATTAAACGTATTGTCGGTAGGTTTGAGTCCAAAGGCACCGTAATAAATAATTATACATGTTCAACTCAGGATATCGAAAATAGAGCTAAAGAAAGAGGGGACAGAGATCTTAATATTCTACTGAGTGTGGAGGAAAACAAAATGGTTAGTACGAGGGTTCTTGGGCAAGAGGTAAATAAACATTATACAATGGTATTGCGTATTCGAAAAACATTAAGAGCTGTAGGGAGCAGATGAAGAGCGAAAAATGGCATTTTGTTTTGAAATGATGGCAAGAGCAAATAATGATAGGAATTTTTTAGGAAATATTTGTTTTACCTATAAATGTACATCCAACCTCAACAATGAAACAAATGTTTAGAATTGCCGGTATTGGAGCCAAGAAAATGAACATCGCTTTGTTCATACTCGGACACAATATCCCAAATAAACAAATGTTTTTATCAGAATTATCGGAGACCATACCATTGGACCCTTTTTTATGGACTATAACCTGACAGCAGAAACCTATTTTGACTTATTTCAAAATCAAATTGGACCCGCCTTAAAAGAAGTTGTTTGGGAAGATCAAATGATCTGGTACCAAATGGATGGTTGCCCCGCCCATAATACCCGTATGGTTAGAGAGTACCTGGAAAATGCTTTTAACTGCAATATTATTGGTCCACGGTACCCGATACTTTGTCACCTGATCTTTCACCGAATGACATCTTTGTGTGGAGTCACTTAAAAAGTGTCATTTATAAAAGTGTAAAATTTGAGAATCTAAACATCAACTTAGCAACGTTAGAAATGAATTTTATGATCGGTTGGTATATTGTTTAGTTGTTATTGTTATAGTTCTTTTTTTTTCGGATCTATTTTCGATCTTCTGAGTTAAACATTAACAATTATTTATTGCGATGTCTTTGGACTCGAATTTACTGACAATACGTTTAATGGTTGAAATGGACCAGATGAGCCTAATGGGAAAATAAATTGAAAATATTTCAGATACTGCTATTGTTTTAATTAAATTCTAGTATAATAAAATAATTTTTTTAATGATCGATAGTAATAATTGTTACTTAATTGTTACTTTAAATAAAAGGTTTGATAAAAAAAATAATGTTAACGTGTCTTTTGCTTTGAATGTAATGGTTGTGAGATTGATAAAAGGAAAAAAAAACATTACTTTTATTCTGCTGTGCGTTAGATTTAACAAAACCTTATAACAAATTGTTTGCTGGTGTCTGTTTGGTTTTACCTGAACCGAAAATTTGGTAGTTTTGCAATTACATTTAATTAAATAATTTAAGATTCGCTTATTTAAATTTTTTGAAAGTTGACACGAGGGTTTGTCAGATTGGTCTTTTTAAAAAGTTATCTTACATTTTTTCTGTACAGGGTGTCCTATTTTCGTGTGTTTTACGGGGTTTCTCGCTTATGAGTGAAGTTACATTTTCGCGACACCGTGCTACTTTTTTGTCAAACGAAAGATGCCGCAAACAGATTTGTCCTAGCCCCCTTAGTTTCTTCGCTACAGGGTGATTTTAAAAAAGTTGTATTTTCGGTTACTCCTCGTATCTCAGGTATCTGATAATTTATCGAAAAGATAAAAACGGGCCCTTATAGAACTTTTTACGCAGAATACAGTGGCGTACTTGAAATTTTTCTCGGATTTACTTTCTTTGAGATATAAGCTAAAGTTGCACTTTTTTAAATGGAACACCCCGTATATTTTTTCGTCATATTATTTGCCACACTGAGAGCTTTCTAAAAATATAATATAGTCGAAACTTATTTTTATAAACAGCATGCTGGTGGAACTTGGCACTTTATTCAACTGGCGACTATGGTAGGATGCATTATCCATCACAATACTGCTCTTTGGTGGTATATTCGGTAATAATTTGTTTTGAAACCAGTCCTCAAAAACTTTAGCAGTGGTAATCTAAGCTGGAATTCGAAATGTTTTTGGCTGCCAAAAATAAACAGTTTGGTACCCAGCCGTCTTCTGACCCCGCATGAAGAATTGTTATTCTTTGACCTTTATTTGACGGAGCTTTAGTGTGACATTTTTTTGATTTATCAGTCCATCCTTTACTTGGTGTGTCATGGGTGTCATACCATGTCTCATCTAGATATATATTGTTCGATTTTTGATCTAGCCTTATTTATTTTCTCCAGATATTGTATTCTAAGTTGTTGCAAGCGGTGTGATTCCATTATAACTTGCCTTTTGTCTATTTGAAAAAACAAAAACCAAACAACGTAGAGTAAGCCACAAGGTTGTAGTAAAACAACTTATGTCACAATCATCCTCGAATAGCCTCGCTAAGAGCGATAATAATGTGGGAACTTTCTGCTCTTCGTACATCTGATAAATTTTCCGACGAATTAAATCTTTATTGCATAAATCAACAGATTTGGGTGCCTCACTGTCTTTTCGTACTTTTCTAGGCTTAACAGTATTATTTACAATTTTCCACACTGTTCTTTGAGGAACGCCGGTTAAAGTTGATGTTTCCTTTAATGAAAAATGTTTTTCGTGGCCTCGCTCTACTAACTTTAAATAAACACTTTTAACAATTATTTTTGCTTCAACAGGCAAATATTTTCGGCTATTGCCTGAAACGGCTTTTGCACTGGACATCTTCAAACACACTATCACCGTCTTATAGAGGTTTCAGGTAATAATCTTTCATTCGCCAACAACAAAACAAATAAGACATTGTTACGGCTAATACTTTTATGGCTTTATTGCATGTCATTATCCCGTCTCGGGCCAGGTCAGTTTTTAGATCGTGATTAAATTTAAAACACCTTATATATCTTTAAGGTTTGGGATGGTTACTATACGATACTAATAATTGGTATGACGGCGACTGGACCAATGATCAAAAGCACGGAGAAGGATATAGACAGTACGCAAATGGAAGCAGGTATAAAGGCGACTGGCTGAATGATAAGATTAATGGTGAAGGTTGCATGTTCTGGAGTAATAACGATGTAAGTTTTAAAATAAATAATAGTGTAATGATTTGATTACACTATAAATAACTTTCTTCTAATTTATTAACCAGGCTTATCCAACAAATACTGGATAGACCAGTTTTTTTACTCTACTTGTACTTGTACTATAAAAACTGAAATAGGCAATTTTAACTACCTTTTTCTCAAAGAATCCGATAATGGTGACTGAAAAACAATTAAACATCAAATAAAACTGCTACGAGTCAATTTTTTTTTTTTTAACAGATTACGATGATCGATTCCTTTTATATTTTTTAATCTAAAGTGATATATTTTTAATTTAAAACGTCCATTTTCTGCATGTTTAATTCAAAAACATGTTTGTTTAACGCGCCATTAACACCTCATAGAATTGCAAAGAAATACACTTTTCTAAAAATGTATGTAAGAATTAAAATTTATTTATAAAAAAAAGTATGCAATAAATCTATTTATAACTAGAGCATGCAATAATGTTAGACTCCAAGAGAGCTGGTATAAAAAGGTCACATATCTATAAACAAAGATGGAAGCACCTAGAGATTTCTATTGTATTTAAAATAAACTTTAATAAACTGCCACCTAATTTGCTTGATAAATAAAAAAAAATCAGTAAAACATATCTAAACAAAGTTTTGCAATTATAATGGGATGCAGAAACAAATTTATATAAACCAATTTTAAATGTAGGTCAGATATAAAATTTAGAAAGAGCTAAATCTCTGTTACCTTAAATTGCTTATCCTATCTGACATTTTTATAATAAAAGAAAAATATTTTATGTAAAATATCTGGCTTTTTAGCCATGACTAAAATGTATTTAAATTAGAAAATTTACCAAATATCTTAACATATATTTCATATATTTGTCTTAATAAAGAAGAAGCTTTCTTATATATTTATTTATACAAACTAAAGAACATATTTTTATATTCTCTGTAATTGCCAAATTTAATTTATTATATTGCCTAATAATTACATACAATGATATTGCAAATACAATAGTACGTGTTTGTTGCAAAAAGATGGAAAAGATAGAAGATACAATATTATTATTAACCAATAAAGCAACAAAAGTATAATTTATAGATAAGAAAATTGCGGAAGCCTTTCTACTATAGCTATCTGTCAATATACTTTATATTAAAAATGGTCTTTGTTAACAATTAAATATGTCTGACATTTGTCAGTAATGATATATGACATAAATGACATCAATCAAAATCATATCTGTTAAAAAGGATCCAATTTAAAACGACCCCTATTATTTGCCAGAAATAACTTCTGTCAAAATTACATTTGCAGTAAAATGATTTTTTACGATCATGAATGTTTTTTAAACTAACTTTTAAAAATTTAGTTTCAGTAACGTACTGCATGATTCATACGATCAATCAGAATTGAGAAATCATTTTAACCAACTATTATAACAAATTTAGTTTCATTAACGTATGTATGTCTAAAACATAATTTAATGGAATCTGTAGATTTACCCAAGCAATTTTAATTTAATTTTTTTATGTTATTAGAAGACAAAAAATTATTAACAAGACAATATATAATATAATAATATATCTACAAAACATCCAGAAAATAAAGAAAATGTTTTATATATATAAATATATATTATATTATATATAATATATATATATATATATATATATATATATATATATATATATATATATATAATATATATATATATATATATATATATATATATATATATATATATATATAATATAATATAAATATATACTTAAAATGCTCAAAAATATGTATATTGCTATTACTTTTTTGTTAATTTAAAGTCTAAGTTTACGCAAATAATGTAAAAATCCTAATAATTAACAATAGGTTTTAAAAAATTTATTGTTTAAGTATTATTCTGGAGAATGGAGTAATGGTTACCAACACGGATACGGAGAATATACGTGGAATCTGATAGCCCATAAACAATTTATCTTTCCGAACTATAACTGGTATAAGGGAAACTGGATAAATGGAAACAGAAGCGGAGCAGGTATATTTTAGCTGCTAAAAATAAATTTCAATTGGTATTGATTTAGCAGCTGATTTATTTATTACTCTTCGTTGATTTTGATCATTTATATTTTCTGGTATGCCTATTGAGTAAATAATAAATTTATACTTATAAGTTGTCCAAACAGCTTTTTACATTTTTTATTATTTTTTTTTTATTGTTGTAAATGTGGATATTGTCTATGACATTTTTTAAATTATGTAAGATACATATTGCAGAAAAGTGGTTGCTGTGGCCACAATCGTCAAGTATACTTCATTGTACCGATGCAGCGTGATCACTACTTAAAATTGTTTATCTATCGGTCTTGGATTTTCATTGAGATTTTGCAATCTTGTACTTGATCCGTCGTTTAGTACAAATAAATGTAGGTTTTCTAGTATTTCAACAATGGGTCTCCAACTTGTGTTGGCTTTATGACTTCCCCACATGTTGAGGTGAGCATTTAGGTATCCCGTAATTATTATTTCTCCCTCGAGATTAATTAAAGTGATTTTTTAATAAATGTGGCAACTTCACCATAACCATCTGTTCTATCCATTCTTATGAGGTTGTAATTTTTTAGTGAAATAATATATTTTTCTTTAAACCATGTTTTATTAAGCAATAAATTGATGTGATTGATTCTGTTGGCTTTGAGACTTCTTATATACCATTATACAATTTTGGGTTTGTGGTTTTTGTTTGCCACTGTCAACTTTTAGCGCTATTGCAATTTATTTTTGATTATTATTTTTTTGTGAGTGTTTTAGTCTTAATTGAGTTTGGGTTTTTCGCTATTTTTGTTTCAAGTATTTAGTGTTTTGATTGTGTTAAGAATTTTTAAACATTTACCTATTTGATTTTTATAAAGTTAGAAAAAAAGGTTTCCTTAAGAAGGATGTTTCCCAGGAGAAAAAAAGGGTGTTAGACAATTATCGTTTCAATGACGCTTAAATTTTGGACTTTCATTGTTTTTATTTGTTAACATATAGAACAAATAGAAGCACTGGAAGTCCAAGATTTTAGTGTTACTAATACCTCAAGTGTTTAGTTACGATATTTATTGGATCTATAGAGAGGTTAGGTTTAGCTGCAACTGAAGGTTGAGCGATCGATGTGTTGCTGTTGAAAAAATTCGTTAATCGAAATTTGGAAAGTATAATTGACTGTTGCGTGTCTCTTTATCGTAACCTTGTATGTTTGTTAAAACTTATATTTGTTTTTATTATTTGCGGTGATCGCAGTACTGCGTTGACTAATTGATAATGTGTCCTTTTCAGAATAGTGATTTTTTTGGTAAAGTGGGAAAGTCTGTTCAATAATTTTTGAAGTCATTGTTTCTATTAATCCTAATACTATGGCGGGATGTAGTTATTTTTATTCTTTTAGAATTTCATTATGTTTTAAAATTATTGGCCGCTTTATGGTTATAGAATTCAATCCCGAGTCTGTCAAAAAAATCCAAAACAATACAAGTCTGGTTTTGCCTTTAAATTATTTTTTTTACATCTAAAAGATTTAAATCATAAATATCACGTGCAATTTTAAAATAATGAGATCTACCTGCATTTTCAGTAGGTTCATGTTCTATAAATAGCATAAATGGACCTGGGTCGGTGTTTTTGTACAAAAAATTGTTTTTTATCATTTTTTATGCCATTATCTGCCGAGTTTTAGGTTAGTTTTTAGTAAACGTATATTTACGAGGATAGATAGGATCAGAGGACATCGAGGGAAGGGGATTTCCTTCGGAAGCTTTATTCATTATTTCAGATTTTCTAGCCTTAGTAAAAAAGGAAAAAAGTGTATACTTTTTGAATAAAATTCGAACTGCAAAGTCCTCTACCATAGAAACCTGAAGCATAGTTAATGAAATAGTAGGAATAACGAAAAAAACGAAAGACCAGATAAAATTAAAAATAGAAGACACTTTGATTGATAAACCAACGGACGTCGCAAATGAATTAAATAGACACTTTTCTCAAATAGCTAACGAAATAGCAAAAAAATCCTAACGTCAATAAAATATACAACGAAAATAAGCTGTTTACAAGCGAATCGTTCTTCCTAACTCCTACAGTGATAACTAAAGTCACAGATATTCTAGAGGGTTTACCAAGGAAACGATCAACAGGACTGGACGAACTGACACTGGACTTAGTGAGGACCATGTCATTGGAGGTTTTGGAGGTAGTGACTGGCCTGATGAATGAATATTTACCAAATGCCTTAAAATAACCAGAATTGTGCCAATAAACAAATGTGGTGAAAACACTGAACCCATCAATTACGGACCCATCGCAATACCTTCGATTATCTCAAAACCAATAGAAAAATTAGTTAAAAATAGGATAATGGCGTTTATAGAAGCACATGACTTAATACATTTAAACCAGTTTGTATTCCAAAAAATATAAGAAAACTTCAGATGTCATTCATCACACTCTGGATATAATATATCAAGACAAGACAAGAACAAGTCCATGCTAATATTCTTCATCGATCTGAAAAAGGCATTTGATTGTGTGGACCACGAAATATTGTTATCAAAGCTAGAGAGCTATGGATTTAGAGGCATGATTAACAAATGGATCAGAAGATTTTTGAATGATCGTATGCAATTAGTGGAAATCTCTAATAATCAAGGTCACCAAATAAGATCAAAGACAGAAACTACAAATATTGGTATTCCACAGGGGTCAACCCTGGGACCTCTGTTGTTTCTTCTTTATATCAACAACCTACCATCTTTTCCCGTTGATGCATGCTTCACACTTTTCGCAGAGGACACGACAATAACATGGCTTGCCGAGAACGACGAAGAACTACAACGCAAAGTTAATTACGACCTAAAAATTATAGAAAATTGGTTTGAAGTTAATAGATTTTCCTTCAAAGTGTATGACACTTAACAACAAAACCGGCTCTAAACCGATAATTGAAATAAACAACAACAGGATGCATATTGTTAATAAGTACAAATTTTTAGGCTTGACAATACAGAACAATTTAAAATGGGATCTGCACATATTATCCTTGGCAAAAAAATTGTCAATAAATCTGTTTGCGACCAATACTACAATGATCTACCTCGATCCAAAAGCCGCAACTCAAATTTATTTTGCTCTGTTCGAGAATTACTTGAGATATGGCATATTGCAGTGGGGTTAATCAACATCGAATTATTTAGACATTATTTTTCTATTACAAAAATGAGCTTTGCGCATTTTAAATGGAACCAAGGACCAACAAACACCCTTCAAACCCATTTTGAAAAAACTAAATATTTTAATTATATTTGATCTGTGTATTCTGGATAGTATCTGTTTCATACACAGCAGTGTTGATGCAACCACATAGAGACGAGACATATATCTATTCCTATGAAACACGCCAGAGAAATGCACTCGAAACTCCCTTTTTTCAGTTTTCATTAACACAAAATACGATACGTCATAAAGGAAAAATGTTTTACAACAAATTACCTACGACATTAATTAGCATTGGAGGACAGGGGAAATTTAAAAGGAAACTGAGAAATTACCTAGGACATTGCGCCCATAACAACTACGGGGGTTTCTAAGCAAAACTATTGTAGAGATCAAACGCTGTTAGAACAACACCGATACGTCCCGGTTTTATATCAGTTTGCCATATGAGACCGTGACGTATCGGTGTTGTTCTTACAGCGTTCGATCTCTACCTAATGATTTTATTATATAGTTTGTCTTGACTGTGCTGCAGCATTATTCGTACATTTAATTTGTGTTTTATGTTTTTAAGTTTTATGATAAGTTTTATACAGACTCTTAGTTTTAGATATCATATTTTTATACAGCTTAATCTGCTTTTTAATAAATTGAAATGGAATCGAATTGTAAATAATTAAAGAATGTTGAGACTTACCAAGTTGTGAAATCTTTTTAAATTTATTAATTTTTTTTTGGATATACACAAATGGTTAATAAAACACTACACACAAGGGGATTTTCACTGCGCTTTCGGATTTGCTTTCACCGTGACGTAAGTAAGTAATATTTAAAAAAAAAGATAAAAATTACAGTTAATAACAGTTTATTTTTTGCTTCGTCCGACCGCTTACAATAATACAAAATCGCATAACATATTCGAAACCATCTAATATGTGTATATCTTCTTATTATGTTTTAAGTAGAAATTAGTTTTTTTGCAATAAGGTAGTAATTGTATAAAAACCTTTTTTTCATTTTTAAAGTACTAGATTTAACAAATAACTGCGGTTGTAAAGCAAAAGTCATGTTGTGATACATCACTTTTAAGAACATATTTTTGTACAGAATACTTGTGACACTAAAAACAAGTTGTTTCCTAAAAGGCATTAGTATATTTGACGTTGCGACTGAAATTTGTTCATTTTCATTTTGTATAACGTTTCATTGAGTATACCAGCTGAACAAAAAATTAGATATTTTAGTTTAGCATGAGTTTAAAAAATAAGTAACTATGGCTACAAAGGCAATTGACTAATGGCAAGAGTTTTTTTCATTTGCTTCTGTCAAAACGGCATTAATATTTATTTCTGTTATGCTTTTAAATAAAAGTCATATGTATAGTCTGGCAACCGTATCTGTGACAGTGCGGCGTCGGTAAGGGGAAGGAAGTTGTAAACCAAACATGGCGTAGTTCATTCACAAAAAGCTCATCGGCGTGCGGATTTTCCAAAAGTTCAGGAATATTTTGTAATTTGTTTAAATGAAATAATGTGTACAGTATACATTTATGTTTTATTTAAAATATATTTTAAATGTATGGTCGTCACCAAAAATAAAGGCATTTAAAGACCATCAGTAACAATTTCTCAAAATATTTCATGGAAAGTTAAAAATGCAGAAAAACGTCATCATCTAATCGTTTTTTTTTATTTGTTTACCTCTAAGATAGGCGGTATTTTTAATTTTTGTTAATGATTCAAAATGAGGAAACGTCGTTCTACGTTCCCTGTAGTATTATCATTGCAATTTTTGATAAATGACAAAGAAATTTATAAAATAAAAACTTACTAAGTAAGCATTACTATTACTATAATATTAAATCATTATCTACCCAAGTCTCGTCCAAATAAATAATATTCTGCGATATTTTCGTATTTCATGTATATTTTACAATGTATTTCCATTAATATTTATTACGCCAAAAAAAAAACCGTTTGATATTAGTAAGGTCCTAAGTGTTTCCCTAGAATATGAAAAATTTAAATCTTCTCGCAATTTTTGCAACAATTTTCTACTTGTCGGGACAACTTTCAATTTAAGATAAAACCTATTTATCATATGTCTTATCACTTGAAAATAAAAATTTTCATTCTTCTCGACAAGAGAAAGACGCCGTCGTTTTTTTTTAGGACTGGATAACATTTGATTGGGGTTATTTTCCAACCGTTCCTTATCTTCTTAATAATTTTTCGTACAGTTGATACGGCAACTCCGGTGTAAAGAGATACCCGATCAAGCTTACGTTTAAGTGGCGATTTTAAAGAATTGCTTGCGGCTTTTTTATTGCAAACCCTATTAACAAAATAAAACAAAAATAAAATGGACAAAAGTATATTTAAAAGTAGCTTTTATTTAATTTATGAAAAGCTGTATGCTTTATTCTGTGTATAACAGTGTTAGTTCTGAAATAAAAGCGTATTACTCAGTCTTTATTTAGTGACAAGCGGGTTGCCTAATCATCGAGACTTGCCCGTTTTCTTTGTTACTTGCTAACAGCTTAATGAAAACAATACTTTTTTCATATTTTTGACGTAAAAAATGGTAGAAAGACGAATAAAGACCCTCTTCGTAAAAAATGTTGCAAACAGATGACTTGCCAACTTTAGTTGCCGCTACATACTATAAAGCTTTCTTTTTCGTATATTTAATGTTTAAACCCAATGATTACTGTTTTATAAGATTATTACTTACCTATAAACATTTGCTATTACTTCTTTTGTTTGTCCATGTAGTGTCTTTCCGCAAGTAAATTTGTTCATTTTAAAACAATAGTAATACTATTAAAATACTATTTAAAAATCAAATAAGAACTAAAACATGTATATACAAGGTAGAAAAACAAAACAACAAAACAAGCAAAAATACACAACACCAAATTTAACACTTAGAAATAAGGATAAAACCTTCGACCTCCGACACTGAATGTTTAAATATTCGACATTCCAAGAGAGGAACCAGAAACAGCGCAAACACTTCCAATCACAAGTAAATTTACCCCATAGAAACAAAACATGTGACAAGCTCCACCAACCAAGTTCGTTTACTTCGCAACTGGACAAGCCTTTTGTTTGATGTTGCCAGTTTAGACAAAATCGATAAGGTCTTTGGAAAATAATTACCTAATAACATAATATTCCTTAGTAAAACAAAATAGATATTAAATAAAAATTAAAGTATATAACAACCACATTTAATTCTCAGTTTTTTTTCAACATTTAATTTTGTTATTGTAAAAAAAAATATTTTAACATTAAAATTACTACTTGAGTATATAGTAGTAAGTACTATTGCTTTCTTGTAGTTAAACTTGGCACACACACATACATTCGTTCGAAATAGTTTAAATTCCTTTCGCTGCTACAGTTAAGTTTGTCAGACTATAACCAAATTTTTGTCTCAAAAAGTAACGAAATGGAAATATGCTAATTTTTAAGTCACCCAATATGTTTTAATTAAAACAAATATGTTAAAGTTAGACTTAAAGCGATTTAAACAAAGCTGCAACAAACTTGCAATTTAGATATCAATTTGTAAAAATCTAGATACAAAATATAGTTTTACGCCAAACAGAACGTGTTAATAAGGAAAAAATCTCATTAGAATATTATTTTATTCCTGTTTCTGATCTTTTCGCTTATTGCTACTTAAACATTGATTAAATGCCTACTCTTTATCGGTCATACAAACAAAGATTGTAATTCTTTCTAAATTTTTTTTAGGAATTATGAATTTTGGGCATGAGAGCGGCGCAAAAATGGCAGGAACTTGGGAATCCAACCGCAAACATGGTCCAGGTCTTATGATATGTGGAAATGGGATGATTCTTCAAAGAAATCCACTATTTAAGGACGACAAACCATCTGCATTTAAAAAATCCGACCAAAATAATGCTGCATTGTGTATGACCGATTCCGTAAATGAGTGGCTACATTATTTACCAACTTCTGAAACGGAAACATATAAGGCCATATTTAATCAAATTAAATCAAAAGTTAGTAAAATCAAAGACAATTGTAGTTATCACTATAGACACACAGAACAATGTAAAATTTTTGGTAATAGGTTTGGACGCTCGCTTGCTCAGATTCCTTGAGCGAGCGTCCATCGAGAGAATATACGTGCACACGCTGCTGTATAAACGAACACTGTTGCCAAACCAATAAAAAAAGTAACAAAAACTAGGAATTATTTCTGTCGAAAATAGGCTTCGAATTTATATTCGTTTTAATAATCTCAATCTTATTTTTTTATTTTTTTTTCTTTATTAAATAATAAAATTTTAATTATTTAAACTTGTACTGTGGGGAATTATTTCCTAAAGTACATTTATACCTAATATAAGAATACACGTTGGTAAACATGATTTCAAATTTTTACAAATTCTATTTTTTTATTATAAGACATCCTTACATAACAAGAAATGTTTGTATAGGCTCACCTAAATTTATTTCATTTTTTTTATAAATAAAATCAAAATAAACGCATGTATTTTTTAGTTTATTGCTATTTGCAAATAAAGTAAGAATTAACAATTAAAGTGTGGCCATCAAAGAAGCAAAAACGGCTAGTTTTTTGGAGTTAAATAAAAAAAACGTTTTTGTTTCATTCATTGCATATTGTATTGCCATTTGTGCGTTGTGATTTGTTTGTGTTTTCTCTGGTGGTAATTAAAATTTGTATTCTTTTTAAAATGTCGGGAAATCTATGTCAATATTATGACTGCCGAGTGAGTCGAAGAGCAAATAAAGTTAGGCTTTTTCGTTTTCCCTACAAGAATAGTACACTATGTAAGAAATTGATTATAAACTGTGGTAAGTATTTATCTATATGTTTATTAAAATTATTTAGACCAATAAATACCTCACAATTATATGATCGACACCTAAAATTTAATCGGTGTTTAGAGTAACCTTTCGATAGTTTTTAATTTAAATATTTGATAGTTAAAAAAGTGAACGCAAAAATCGCTTAAAAACTGCCGGTTTTTTTACATTTATTTATTTATTTAGGAAGAGCATTGCTTTGCATTGCAGTATTATTGAAAGTTATTCTCACTGCAATTTTTGTTTCAAATGGACCTTAAAAAAATGAAACAATACATTTCCATCCCTGCGAAGGTTGTAAATCAACCCCCATGAACTATGTGGGGGTATAATCATCCCATAAAATATATAAAATCATGTACAACTGTAAAAATTGCAAAAAATTTAGATTTTTCTGACATGTCTAATAAGAAATAAATTTATGCAAAGTAGCTTTAATTAGAAATGAACTCGAAAAACCTAAGAAGGCCTATTTCATACATCTTGAATGAAAAATATGAGGCCAAAACGCTTTTTGCATAAGCTAACATTTTATTAAATTTTTCTGATAATGTGGGTTTCTTTACCCTTAATTTTAGGAGTGGTTAATTATCAAAACTCACTTTAAACTGTCCACCATATTTGAGATATCCTAAAACATCTAAAAATTTATTTTTACAATTTTAAGTTGTATATGATTTGCTACATTTTAGGGGATGAATATACCCCATTGCAGGAGCGGTTTTGGTTAAAAGTAAACTGGAAAAATCTAGTTACACCTGGTTTATATACTTTGATCAAAAAAATACCAACTAAGACTTTTCTTGAAAAAGCTAGTATTTTATTTATTTTTTCCTATTGATAAGGGTAGTTTCACCCTAAGAATAGGGTAGTTGATTATCATAAACATTTATTTTTTATTAGACATGTCCTAAAAAATCCGATGTTTTGCAATTTTTGGAGTTGTATACGATTTTATGTAGTTTAGGGGATGATTGCACCCACACATAGTCCATGGGGGTTAGTTTACAACCTTCTTAGGGATGAAAATGTATTATTTCATTTTTCCAAGGTCCATTTGAAACAAAAATCGCAGTGAGACAAAACTTTTAATAGCACTACGATTTTCGCAATTCTTCAGATTTGGCGATTTTCCAACCCCTAAATGGGGGTGATTTTTTAAAATTTGCAAAAAACGAAAAGCAATGCTCATCTTAATTTTTTGCGACGAGTAATTTAGTATAAAATTTATATTTGCATGTTTTTTCTCACCTCTCTGTAAATTGTGAAAAAAAAACAGGCAGTTGTTGCGGTTACTCCGTATGATTACAAACAAGGTTCTATATTTATTTTTAGGACTGAAATAAATTTTCAAAAATTAAGTTCCGGGGGGATTGGAAGCCACTTACTCTGGGAAATATGGGAAACAATTTAGGTCGCGCGTTAATTTTAATTGGGTAGTGATTTTTTTTTAATTCTATTATATTTTATATTCCTGCTTAAATAATCGCTATATTTAACTATGCACGGTACCTCTGAAGCATGGGTAAGATTAATAAAAATGTGAAAGGTAACGGGGCGCGGGATTCGAATACTCCATGTTTGTACTGCAAAATCCAGTTTGAATTGAAATCGTATCTGCTCCCTTTCTCGAGATTTACAAAAAAAATTCTTTTAAATTTTATTAAAAATTTTTATTTATATTAAAAATAAAAGTGCACTCATTTAAGTTTCGCAATTTTCTAGTAATTTGTTTCATATTTCACGTGCAAAGACAAATATATATTTTTAAAAATATCAATTTTAAAATTTAACAATTTTTTAACTTTTTAATCAAAAAATTAACATTTTTGATTTTTTAATACTGTATTTTCGATAAACTTAAAAAATATTTGTCAAATTAAAAAAATATTCATTTTGATTTTACATCCCAAAAAAGTGGGGTCGTGATTTTAAACAATTACCAAAATTTTAGAATAAATAATTGTCTTTTATATTGTTCTTAATAAATAGGTATTTGCGTAATATTTAAAAACTATACAATTTAGACATAGCAACCCTTATACTGGTGAAATCGCCATTTTAACAGTCATAGCCACGTGATTGTCCTAAGCACCGAGGCCATTGACCAAATAAATTAATGATCAAAATCCACAATCCATTAATTTCTTTATTTTATTTTTAAACGTATACATACGTAAATAAAGTTTTACAATAAAAGTACAATAAATATCAAACAGCTTATTTTTTTTATAACTGTATAAGATTCCCCAAAAGTCTGTTTTTTTAAATTATAGGACCTGTTTTTGATTTATATTATTGTTAATAATTTTTAAATATTTTTAGCAGCTTTTCCTTAACCCCTTAGGCTCACTAGCCAACTTATAGAAAATTTGAATTCCATTCAGGACTTTTGAAACACTATGTATTTACATTTCATATTAAATAATGCCCAATTGCACAATTCTTACCTTTTTGTTTATATAAAAAAGTTAAATTCAACAAAAATTCTAATGTTATTTTATATTAACAATAATAATTTATTTATTCACTAACAGCGGTGGCGTACTGGCCAGCGTACCAGCCTCTCAAATAGGCCTTACGAGGGATTGTTTTGCAGATTTAATTTGTATGCGGTTTTTTGCATTTAGTTCGTATGAACGGCTACAAACTTAATAAACAAATTTAATTAATGGGAAATGAAAAACTGAATTTGTGTATTAACAAATGCATTTTTAAGTTTACAATTATATATTTTTTTCTAATTACAAACTATAAAATGCACTTCAAAAATTCATTTTTCTAATGCACAACGGCAGTTTTTCATTTCCCGTTAATAAAATTTGTTCACAAAGTTTTTAGAGGTTCATAGGAAACGAATATCAAAAACCGCATTTAAATCCATCTTACAGCACAAAAAATCCCTCGTGCATTACTTCGTTTCCTCGGCTAATATCTGTGCTGTGCAAAAAGCAGTTTGTTGTTTTTGCAACATAAATATGTGCGGAGGAAGCCTACGCTTTAAAGAGACTATGACATAGTAAGAAGTCAAAACGGCAACGCTGAGAGGTACCTCAGCAGGTAAAAATTAAATATTCTAATAAAATTTGATTGTCGGCAAAAAGTATTTATACAAAGGGACTGGGCGTCTATAGTGATAACTATCATTGTCTTTGGTAAAATGTTAAAATAATACATTACATAAAAAATTTAATTAAATCACCTGTCTGTCATATATGATCAACGGTTGTTCAGCGCCAACTCTTCGACTAACTAGCGCCATCGCCATTAAACTAGCCGCGAGCAAGAAAATTTAAAGGTGTATGGAAGGCCAATGCTATAAAACAAAATTGTCCAGGCATCCAGGGCAGCGGGAATAGGGGAATCGGCCCCGCGGAGTTTGCACAATGAATCGTAGGTCATGTCCGGACTTCCATAATTCTTTGTAACCATGTATAAGATTGACATCATTAAATGTCAAATTCAGACTAACTATACGTTCACTGTTTTTTTTTATTTTTTTGCACAACATTGTTGGTTAATAAACGAAACTATTATAGAACATTTAAAATTATTGTGTAATATTGGATATTATATTATCTGATTTAACATGGAATGAAATGATGGCGCCACTTCATAGCCTTCTATTTAAATGAATGATATTTTTGGGAGTTTTGCATTTTTAACAAAAATCTTAATAAAATAACTGACAACACGATTTTTTTAAATAAATTTCAAATATTGTATGACGTTTCATGTACTGATCACAAATTTTGTGATAAAAAGGGCAAGATAGTGTAAATGAGTTTAATCTAATTATCATATTTAAGAATCGATATCTGAAAAATTAAGCGTTGACAAGAAACACTTACTTTAGATTTGTAATCGGCGCGTTTGCAAAAATCATTGAAATTCGGAAGGGTCGAAAAAAGTAAAACTTACCATAATTTAAACTGGTTGTTTGTGTTTTAGGGTATAAAAGGCATAAAAGTACAATAAAATAGTGTTACCTCATGCAGATAAAATAAACAAATTTAACAAGAAGTATAGAATTTTTTACATAAGAATTTTTTATATCGTCACCAGGGCTGAGGCTTCAATACTAACGTACCGTTAAGTGTGGTAAAGGGGAGTTTATCTACAGCAGACCTAAATATTTGGAGAAGGGAAAACTTCTGCGGGTAGCAGATTCCAGTCTAGACACTCTGGGGATGATGGAACAAAGAAAGTGGAAAGTTCGGGGCCTCTTAAGTTGGACTGTAAAAGAATGCATACGTGTTGCTCTGTTGGAAGCTGTCAGAGGAATTATACTTGTCAACTCCTCGGAGCATAAGCCGTGAAAATACTTATAAAAATGCAACATATTCCCTCCAGCCCGTGGGTGAAAAAGAGAAGTGTAACTGTAAGCGTGGGATCATTATTAAAACGAACAGATCTTTTTTGAATGGAATCAAGAATGATAAGAGTTGTAGGAAATACAATTCCCCGGACATGAGAACAATATTCTTAAGATGGTCTAATTAGAATACACGCATAGTATACAGATTAGAGGGATAGAAATACTTACTGGCTTAAAAGAGGAATCCAAGCTTTTTTAAAGCAGCTGAGGCTATGAATGCAATGAGTTTGTGTCTGTTAAGGTTGTTCTCAAATGTAACGCCAAAATGATTAAATAACTACTTTTCGCGACACCGAACATGGCCGTGTCCTGGAGCATTAAACTGGACAAGATTTTTGAAGTCCCAATTCAAGATTAGTTTATGGTCTTGTGAAAGTGATATTTAAATTGATATGCGCTTGTTTTTCTAATCAGGGGTATTCGGGGAATGTTACCCTTGGATTTGCAAGACAAAACCAAACAACTTTTAGGCATTTTGTTACGATATTGTAAGTAACAAACATTTAACACAAAATTATAGTTACAATTAAATAAACCAATAATTACTAAAATATAAAGGTTTTTATTAATCCAAAAAACTTCTACAACCACAAAGTAAAATCACACAAGGCAAAACAATCGAAATTAATACGGCGCAAACGACAACAAAACATGTAATTCGCTTGAAAGGGTTGATAAGACAACGGCACAGTGCGGGTATGGTTTCATAAACACCGAGCCGTCGCTCACAAAAACGGGACTCCGGCTCTGTCAAAAGATAACTAAACTACCTACAAACTCTGTGTAGGTAGACATCACATTACAATATTTTGGGGAATTTTGTTACTGCGCAGGATCGAGGGTTCCTCTCATGACAGTTATTTTCATAGTGGGCCAGACATTTTTTGACCGAATAGGCCATAATATTGGGCTTCCATTAACCTTCAAACTTCCTTGGCCGCGAGTTTCATCACCTTAAGGTATAGATTCCCAACACAAGCATAGAAGACCGTTCGACCATCGAAGAAAAAAGGGGCCAATCGTACTCAGTATGACCTTTAAAATAGTGAATATTGGTAGGTTTTACAGGATGACTCGGTTTATTGACTTAATAGACCTAGCAAGTGCAAAAAAACCATCTTGGAATAATTTATACTTAGTATGCCATCTAAACCAAACGAAATTAAATGAAAAAATTATGGAGGAAAATTATCGTTGCCTAATAAATTATGGT
Organism: Listronotus oregonensis; assembly: GCA_019359885.1. Taxonomy (NCBI): domain Eukaryota; kingdom Metazoa; phylum Arthropoda; class Insecta; order Coleoptera; family Curculionidae; genus Listronotus; species Listronotus oregonensis. The sequence continues at coordinate 51,640 of JAHBCN010000106.1, read as the reverse complement.
CAATGCTCCCTGTATAATGTCAATCCTTAATTTTTCATTCTTCTTGACAGTACTAATTTACCACAATTTTTTTTCTTTAATTTTATAAAAAACAAAAAACATTTTATTAGTTTCAATAATTTTAATTTCAATAATTTCCAGAGACTTTATTTATAAAACTGAAGAAAAAAGTTTTAGTGGTAAATTAGTACTACCATGTAGAATAAAAAAAATACAAATTAACATTATCCGGGGAGTATCAAAAATTTTTGATTTTTGTTTTTTTTAATGAATTCATAATTTTTAACCATAATTTTGTAGGCAACCCATTCGCAATACATTTATTTACATTCAATATTTGAATAAAAAAATTTTGTTCATCCAGTTGGTAGATGGGTTAAGGTCGTCCCTAATTCGAATCTCAGACTAATGTGCTAAATTAAAGTTTTTAAAAGGTTATTTATCGCGTATATATCGATTAGAGGGCATACTGTGTATAATTGTTCTAAGATGTTTGGCACTTTCGAGATCTATTTCCTAGACAATAAATCGCAGTCACCTTGGTAAACCTATCAATAAATGATCAGGGCATAATCAATATTCACTATCTAAGAGGGCATACTGGGTACGATTGGTCCTTTTTTTCTTCAATGGGCTGACGGTTCATAGTCTCTTTGAAATGTATTTTAACACCTAATTAGTCAAATATATCAACTGCCTTTATTGTACTTAAAATAAAAACAACATTGGACTTCGCGAAAATCGGCACACCGCGGGTGGCATTTTCCAATATATAAAAAGTACTTAAAGGCCCCACAAACTACGGTTATTTTCATACATTCGTATCGCCGCCATTAGGAACGGTGTGTTTAATCGCCGAATTTTTCGGCCACACATTACAGGTAATTTAAACCGTTTTTTTTTGTGCATCCTACGGTTACATCGTGAAGAGGAAGCATTTTAAATTAAAATAACAAGTATAACCTTGTGCCGCTGTTCCCTTAGCTCCACTCATGCAAAAAAAACGTCAATTTTAAATAAAATCCCCACATACTATCAGTAGGAACGCCACGAGCCAAACCGTCGTCGGGGCGTTCCAAAAATCAAACGATCGACGCAACGATGCGGCACGACGGTTTTGCCCTAAAGACATCGGTTTTTGGCATATTTTACACGCCGTTCCGAATTGCCGCGATACTAATGGATGAAAATAACCGTAGTCTGTGGGCCCTTAAGTTTTGGACTTCATTTGCGGGCATTTAATCACTTTTACGTATTGTTACTGACTTTAAAAATATTTGTTTAGTTACTAGAAATGTAGAAAGTTAAAATTATTTGATTTATGTTAATTATTTATTTACATAATTTATCTTAGTTTTTCCCCATTCTGACGGCCATTGTAAAGTGTCTTGGGGGCGCTGGAGTCATCCATTTTGCACTTTCCTTGCATTCTGTATTTCTTCCAGCTAATTCTAAACTTTTCGATCCCTTTTCACGTTACTATAAAAGGTAAAAGGAAACCCAACAAGAACAAGTGTCGGATCAAATTTCAAAGCTTTTAGTTAATGACATTGGCGACTAAACCTTTAGCATAGTTACGTTGCACTGTTGTTATCATAGAAACGTTTATGATCCTGATTAGGTGTAAAAAAGGTGTAAAACTAGGCTTCGTGGTTTTATACGAGATGTCGCGGAACATTTGGTGTCACAAGCGGAACGAGATCTTCACCATTACGAGGTTGGGTATATGATTTGAATTTTGATTGTGCATAAACTGAACATTTAAGTATAAAAAGAGAGAAAAAAGTTAGGATTTCAAGCTGTAAAAATAGGTCTCGACAAGAAAAAAACGTCATTGTCCTAATAATCTTATTTTTTGTTGAAAAAAATTGGCATGATTGAACATATGCAAAGTAATTCATTTTTAAAAGATTAATATCTATTTTTGGTACGTAATTGACATAAAACAAAACAAGATAAAGAAAGCTTTTTCAAGATTTAATCAATCTGATGGTTCGAGAATAGCTTAGAATCGATAAACACCCCTAGAAATGTCGCAACATTTGTCTGTTTCATAGTTTGACTATTTAATTTAACCAAACATTTTTTATTTAAATCTCACAAACTAAAACAGGTATCACAGTAGTTTTGAACCGAAAAAACAGCAATACAGGCATTTTTAGATAAAGTTTCGAATTAATTTGCGGCACATACAACTGCTGTATCATTGGTAAAAAGTGAAATATAATGACCAATAAAACCACTCGACGCAATATCGTTAATAAAGATTAAAAATAACAATGGCTCAAGTAAACTACCCTAAGGCACCCCACTAGACACCATTCTTTTGGAAGAACAAAAAGTATCCCAAAGGTCCTTCAAAATCACCTGTTGCAAAAGATTGCTCAAAAACTCTCTTAACAACCAAAGAACATTACCATGAACACACAGGCAGTTTTATTGAAAGTCTGCGCGATCCTGATATGAACCAGGCTTTAGAAAAGACTAGATTAAAAAAATCTAAAGCTCTTGCATATGCACTTCAATTTAAAACAACTAAGCAAAGACAAGACTTTGAAGGATGATCTTTATACCAGAAGAAGGTAATTCAGATAACGATTTGACAAGAGTGATAAAAGAGTTTCAAGAAATCGTACGTAAAAAACAAACAGATGAAGACAGCAGTATGACCCACCGACGAAGAAAAGGCATCATTTGCTGGAAGTGCGGCAAAAAGGGGCATGACCAAAGAAATTGTACCAGATCGAATGCTCTCCAACAACAATAATTAGAGTATCCCGGCTGCAAAACAATGATTCCAGCTCGGTAGTACCTCGAAATGTATGTGGTCGGGAATGCGAGATGGTACTGGATACTGGTTCCATACATACCATTCTGAGGCTAAACATCGTGACCTATTGCAAAATATTGCGTCCTTAAAAGTATTACATTATGGAAACTGCTAATGGAGAAGCCATACAGATTAAAGGAATACATGAAGCCAAAATAACCTTGGGGCAACAACCTTTATATACGTTGTGTTTGTTGCCAACATAATGGATAATGATAACCTGTAAATATGATAGTTACCCATGCCTTTGCTACACCTGTATAAGTCCCCTTATGTAAAGTACCTGGTGCTTTGCAAGACCTGATAATTTCTTTAAAAGTCCTGGTAAATCTAGTGCATGTTACTACTGGAATACCTTTTGAGAAGAAATAAAAAGGTTTTCTCTCTCTCTGAAAAGGATTTGAGCTCAATATCGAATAAATACTGGTCATGCTGCGCCAATTAGGCAGCCACCACGATGAATTCCTTTGGCTAAAAGAGACGAAGTTAAGAAGTTAATTGGAGACATGTAAAACCAAGGCATTATAAAAACATCTCAGAATCCATGGTTATTTTCAGTAGTCCTGGTTAAGAAGAAAGATAGTTCTACCAGATTGTGTGTTCACTTCCAAAGACTTAATGACGTCACGAAGAAAGGCAGTTTTCCATTACCAAAAATAGGCGATACACTAGATACACTGACGGGATCAAAATGTTTTTTGCTTTGGACCTGAAAAGTGGCTATTGGCAGGTAGAACTTCATTCCGAAGATAAGGAAAAATCTGCCTTCTCGACCGAAACCGAACAATGGCAGTTCAATGTTATGCCATTGCGTGGACTAACTTGGAAAAAATGCTTGATATACCAAGATGACATTATTATTCTTGGAAAAACTTTTGAGGACCACCCGAAAAACTTTAAAGAAGATTGAACCATAAAAATGCTGACACTCTATCAAGAAGACCTTGCTCAGAAGAAAATATATTTTATATATATATATATATATATATATATATATATATATATATATATATATATATATATATATATATATATATATAGAGTAAATATTGCAGTAGACGTGAAGAACAAGAAGATTCTGATGAATCACTTCCAGAGAACACGCATTCAGTGCTCTCAAGAATGCGACCTTAAAATCCCGGCAAAATAACAACAAGAAGATCCCGATCTTGGAAATATGTTTAAGCTTAAAACGGAAAACTCAGAACAACCCCATATCAGAAATTAGCTTTAAAGTCTCCGAGATTTAAAGGGTACTGGGCCATATGGGATTCTTTAGTAATGAAAGATCCAAAAACCCTAGTAGCATTTAACCGCTTCCGGCATTTCCGCGTAGGTCAAATGTTGACCTGTGTTATTATAAAGAATATTTTGTACGAAATATTTTTCTATGCCTCCTTTAACCAAGAAAACATAGGGTCATTCCGAAATTGACAATTTGTTGAATTTTCCCCGTATCGTTTAAGAGAGCTAAACATTTTGATTTAGTCATTTAAAGTTTAACCCAAAAAGAGCATATGACGCTTATATTAGTTTCCTAATAGCACTAACAATTACGGAGATACCCTTTTAAAGTGTACAAAATGGAAGACTTTTTTACGAAATTATATGTTCCGGCTTTGAAGTTTTTTTTTGTTAATGTTTTTGGTATAATTTTTCACTTATTTAATTTATCTAGATATTTACATTAAAGTAGTACTTTTTTACGCTAATTTTTAAGAAAAACCTTTAATACACTTTTTAAAAGAAAACGGTATTTTCTAAAAATGTTTTGCTGGTGCTTCTTTCAGCTACATGTGGCCCATTGTTTTGCCCAAACAGAGTGTTCCAACTCTATTTATACACTAAATATCTCTGTCTCTTTACACGATATAGAAAAAAACTTAAAATAAAAATATGTGTTTGGTAACACTAATTTTATTAACAGTATTGGTAAATATGCAGGGTGTCTTGAAAACAGAGTTTTATTGTTTAGTACGGTTTTTCTAATGGAACGCCATGTATATTTTTTCCAATGTTGATTCTTAATTTATTTCTACATCAAAAATGTTTTATACACTATACGTCAATTATTGCTGGTGTAACTACTCGCCCTGTATATTAAAATAGTGTTATGCGGTTTTACACATCAAATTGGCCCATACAAGGCAGTAGACAAAATACACTAACATAGGGGTTCACTTTATCTCGAAAGGGAGTCAAATTTTCGTAATTACCTTCTTATGCCTTGTTCCCGTACCTGCTTCTTCTTTTAAATACACACCCAATATACCAGCTACTGTTCAGCGACCAACTTCCCTTTTCACTGTCGAATTAATTACTTTCGAAACAAGATAAGGCTAACATTTGCCTAAATATTGCCTGCTCAGTAGATTCTACTGTTTTCTTTAGATTCTATCTTTCAATATAGGTTTAAGTTTTATTTTTCTCTGGGTAAATCCCTACCAGGTCCTTACTCATGCTTCAGCAATTAAACAAAGTAATTGTTATTAAATATATTTTATTAAATTATTAAGTTTGATTAAATTCTAATCCTTCGTACTTTATATTTAGCATAAAAACGTTTACACAACATCATACTTTAAAATTATTTCTTTTTTTTTGTATGCAAATAATGGAGCCACCATTATTTAACCATTAAATTATTAACTAATTTTCCATAAGTTTTAATTCTATAATTCCTTTGGAATGTCATGTACAGAAGTTCAAATTCAATAACAATCATTATATAACTCACTGTTATTTACAAGATTTTTAATTAACACTTTTTAACACCTTCACTTACATTCGGACAATTTGAACATTTTTACTTTATTTTGGACTTTCTAGCATTAAGTTCTTTTGATTTGCCGTAGCCACGTTTAAAATTCGCGGTGCCTTTCTAGGACTGGTCGTTTCTTTACTGCACTATTACTACTACACATTTACTGAGGAAACAGCATGACTGAACTTTTTACTTCGCGTTCACGTTTTAAAACTTTACAAAACTATCTTCAGGAATGTACTACTTATTTTAGCAAAAATTCTCCTTTTTATATATTTTTTCTGCCACCACCACTAATGTTAAGACAATAGATACCGTTTCTCTCATTAAACCTTAAGAATGTACTAAATAAGGTAGAAAATTGCTTATGCTCTAGATTTTAACATGACGTTTTTAGGAGGAGTGGCTAATTTGGTGGGGGGAACTCGCAGTGTAATGACTGATGACCTATATTCTTAAATTCTAGCTAAAGTTGGCGACGAGAACAAGTTCATTTAATTTATACTTATTATAATTTATATAAACACCATATATATGGTAACAAAGATTTCTTGTCCTTACTATAGATTTTGAACTTTGAACATTCTACAAGGAGAGGTTTGCGTCATGGAAAATTTTATTTATTCAAATTCTTTAAGAAACTTGTATATAAGGTTCATTTTGCTTTATCAATTTTTAACCAATTACTGCAAAGTTTATATTGAATAACTATTTCTAGAGGGGGAAATCTTTTCCTCCTTTTGGTCTTTTAGGATTTTTATTCAGTTGGTTAAAAAAAAATTTCTTCTTAAAAATAAAATTCAGTGTTAAAAACTTTAACATTTTTTTAATATTTCAGATGGCTTTTAATTTCGGCAGATTGTTGGGCAAAAGTAAGTAGAATAATTTCAAATTAGCCAATAAATTAATTTAATTTAATTTATTTATTTGGTTAATAATATCTGTATTTTTAACGATATATATTTTTGAGGAAAAAATGTATATAGAATTTTATTAATTTTTATTTAAAAAATTAGACCTGATTTATTTTCTTGTTTACCCTATTCTGTCATCATCACACTGGTTTTTCAGATAATTAAGTAACTAATAAAGTAACTAGATTTGTCATTTTGGCACTGAAGGAATTATTCTAAAATAATTATAACAGAAAATAGTCCTAAAAACGATCAGCAGTTTAAACATTTACTGTAGGATGTTATGTTAATTGTTTTTAATTTTTAATCGTGTTTAATTATAACATGAGTAGATCAGATAGTACTATTAGTAATAATAGGTCGTTATGTCGAAAACCAGCAATAGTTGATGTATAGTGTATTATATATTTTTGATGTAGAATTGATTATAGTCAAAATTTGGCAAAATATACAGGGCGTGCTATTTAAAAAAAGGGTCTAAACAATGAAACCTCTGTTTTTAAGACACCCTGTATATGTACCAATACTATTATTAAAATTAGCGTTACCAAACACACATTTTTTATTTTAAGTTTTTTTTTGATCATGCACAGGGGCAGAGATACTTAGTGTATAAATAGGGTTGGGACACCCTGTATAAGGTATGTGTGACGTTTCTTTTTATTGCAGTATTAATCTCGGTAGACGGGTTAAGAAACAAATATGTTTACTGAAAAGAAACAGTAGAAATTATTGTGAAAATATTTATGTACAGGGTTATCCAACGAGGACTAGACTGGCCACTTTTTTGACTCTACCTGTACTATAAAAGTACAAAAGTGAATTAGCCATCATATATAATTTTTCCTCCGAATCCGAAAATGATTAATTTAAAATAATTAAACATCAAATAAAACTGCTAGGGATCATTTTGATATTTTTTTAAATGGATTGTCATATTTTTTATGTGATTGTCAGATTTCTCGTATATCTTTTCATCTAAAATGATATTTTTTTAATTCAAAATGGTCCATTTTCTGCACGTGTACCTGTTCACTCTTTAACGGTAGTGTCACTCAGGCAACTAAAAAAATAAAAATTAAAAGTTGTTTATATTTTTCATGAATTAGGAACAAATAACGTTAAAAAATGAAATATTCATTAGAAGACCGTCTACACATTGTAATACAATAGATATAATTCTAAGAATTAAGACTCAATTTGTAGAATAGATACAAAACAAATATAAAAACAATATAACATATAACCCAAATACCCCATCAGAAAAAACTAGAAATTAAACTTAAGAACACCAGAAATCTTAATAATATAAATGTTCGATATGTCCTCCGTTATTTTCGAAACAGGACCGATGCCCCATTTTTAGTCTTTCCAGAGAGTCCCTTATAATATTGTAATCCTGGTTAAGTCTGTCAATTTCATTAACAATTTTATGCTGTAGCTTATCGATATTTCTATTGGGCCATTGATAAACTAAAAAATGTATCCATTGGTGTGATATCTGGGCTATTGGGTGGCCAATGAAGTGTTCCGTTATAGCCAATCCACTCGTTGTAACGCCCATTCAAATATACAACCACTTCTCGAACGGCATGAGGTGGAGCGCCATCCTGCTGCCAAATAATATTATTGTAGATTTGCAATGGCAACCCTTTTAAGAGATCCTCGATATCGTTTTGAAGAAACTGAAGGTATCTTTGGCCCGTTAAAGAGCCACGATAAAATAGTGGTCCAATAATTTGATTTCCTAACATTTCACACCAAACATTAAGCGACCTCCTACCTTGAAACTTTATCATTTCATATTTATGAGGGTTGGCTGCTGCCCAGTAATTTGTATTTTTCCGGTTGTATATTCCCGATGTTGTGAATGACGCTTCATCAGTCCATAATATTTTATTGTATAAGTTGTTGTCCTTGTCTTGCTCTCTCACCAACATCGAAGCAACAAATCGAAAACGAAGTTCTTTTTGTTCTTGAGTTAGATACTGAACGGAAAGGATACAATATGGTTTGATACCAAATTTTTTCAGAGTTCTTTGAACTGTTCCATAACTGACCCTTCGGAGCTCTAGACCATACCCTACTTTTCGTGCTGCCTGCGGAATAGAACTCATCGGATTTATCCTAAAATATTGAACAATTGCTCGATTTCTTATTAGCCGAATCACCTTAGGTTATTACCTCGGAACCCAGCGACTGTGTATAAAATTTAAAATAAACTATTGAACTTAATAGTTTATATCCTCTATAAAAATGTTTACCCCTCAAAAATTGCCGCTTTTTTCCTGGGGGTGAATGCCACCCCTTTTCGGGGGTGGAATTTTTTTATCAAAAATAAGTAGAGAAGTGGATAGATTGATTTATTCTAAGCAACTTTTGTTTTATAAAGTTTTTTCCGAAAGGCATTACTTTTCGAGTTATTCGCAATTGAATATGTCAATTTTTCAACTAAAAAAAAACACGTTTTCAGACGGTTTTTCGCAAATAACTCGAAAAGTAAGCATTTTATCGAAAATATCATTCTTACCAAAAATGTAGCTTATAAAAAAATACCATGGTGGGCTTATGATGTCCATGGACCCAATACAAACTGAGTATAGCCTGTTGAAGGTTGGTTCTTATTCGTCAAACGCCAACATTAAAAGTTTTAACGTAATATAACCAAAAAACAATACATTTTTTGGGAAAAGCTCATAATACCTTTTTTGAAGTACTTAAAAAAACCTTTATTTTTCTTGCAAAAGTCTTTAGTACTAAAATTAAGCAAGTTATGGCCAACATTTTTATAGAGAATATAAACTATTAAGTTCAATAGTTTATTTTAAATTTTATACACAGTCGCTGGGTTCCGAGGTTTTAACATTTTTTGGGCTAAGGTGACTCCGCTATATGTTTTGTCTTCTTATATTTCTTCGCCTATCTTTTAATGTTTTTGTTTCTTCAAAAAAAGTCTTCATTCTTAGGATTGTATCCACTGAAATGCGTCTCTGGAAACTCTCGAAAAATCCTCTTTGCGTTTCTCGAGCATTCTCTCCGCTTTTGTAATATAAGGTAATAAAATTGTCTCAAAAGTTGCCCCCTCTCCGATTTTGACCAAATTTGGTATACGGGGGTTTTCGGGGCGCTGATTACGAATCTGCAAAAAAGAATTTCGGCAACGTTTGTTTGAGATATTCATCATCAAAGTAAATATCAAACTAACCTCATTTTCACTATATTCCCCTTTTCTTTTGTATATAATTCTTGATTGTTACATTAAGGGCACACAATATTTTAAAACCTTTAAAACCTTGTATTTTTATTTATTTTACACCTTTTTTCCATTAAATTGCGAACTTTTAAGTTCAAAGGCACCAGCCATATTTGTTTACAAAAAACCTAGTCTATACATGGTTGCCGACACGTTGCGGCGTCTGAAAGTGGAGCTTTGCAATTAAGTGGAAAAAAAATGCAAAATAAATATAAAAACAGGTTTTTAAAAGATGTTTGTGAAATATTGTGTGCCAATTTAGTATAAAAATCAAGAATTCTGTGCAAAAAGAAGGAGAATGGTGCAAATAAGGTTAGTTTGATTTTCAATTGATGATAATATCTCGAAAACAAAAGTTGCTTAAAAATAATTTTAGATTCTAATCAGTGCCCAAAAAACCCTGATCCAAATTTGTCAAAATGGAAGGAGGACTGTTTGAATAATTACCTAATATAATTTTAAAATAAGTAGACGGTCTTCTAATAAATACTTCATTTTTTTATGTTATTTGTTCCTAATTTATGAAAAATATAAACAACTTTTAAACTTTATTTTTTTAGTTGTCTGAATGACACTACCGTTAAAGAGAGAACAGGTATCCGTATCAATATTTCATTTGTTAATGACACGGTAGACTAAAATCGTTTCGATTTAAACATGCAGAAAATGGACCATTTTGAATTAAAAAAATATCATTTTAGATCAAAAGATATACAAGGAATCGGATAATCACATAAAAAATATGGCATTCCATTTAAAAAATATCAAAATGACCCCTAGCAGTTTTATTTGATGATTAATTATTTTACATTAATCATTTTCGGATTCGGAGGGAAAAGTTATATATCATGGCTATTTTACTTTTTTTTTATAAAAGTACAGGTAGAGTCAAAAAAGCGGCCTGTCTAGTCCTCGTTGGATAACCCTGTACACTGCATAAATAAGGATTACGGAACGTTACTTTATTTTAGGAAAATTTACAAGAAATAAACAAAGAGTCAGTCGCAAATATCACTAAAAGTGGAACTAACATTAAAATGAAACAGTACATTAAGTTATTAGAAAAAAATACTGGAAATGCTCCGCCTTTAAAAATTCCTATTCATAATATAATACATGAAGTTGACTTAAGTTATTTTGCTCAAAATGTAGAACGAGCAAGTATTAATGCAAAAGAGTCAGATATAAGCGCAATGGAAATAAGTCATATGGTAAACAGGTATGTAAAATGAACATATAGTCTAAGAGCCAGCTTTAAGCAGACAACACATATTGACAAACCTCAAATTCTATGCAGTGAGTCTGTTATACCGGGTTGGGTTCGGCGTCACTCAGGTGTGACAGGTATACAAATCGGGTTAATTTCAAAAATATTTTAAAAGTCTGGCTATTCTAATATTTCATTATACAGGGTGTTTCTTAATACCATGCTTATATTTAAGGGGATGATTCTTGGACCAATTTTAAGAAAAAAACTTTATATGAATGTATGTCCTAAACGTCTTATCTTTTGAGATACAGGGTTATAAAATTTTAAGAAAAAAATAATTATTTTATTGTCATTTTCATACCACTTTAAATATTTTTATGAAAATTGGTGTAATGCGTTAATGCATTAAAGATCATTTTTTGACCTAAGAAACATTTTTTTATTTTCAACAGTGGCGTCCGTACTGTATTCTGACTAGATATTTTTGAAGGAAAAAGTAGTACGCCACTGCTTTCTCTTAAAATAAAAATTATTTTTGAAGTTCCCGGTCAATTTAAAACAAATTTGGTTACTTAACTTTTTTTCGTACGACTTGCCGTTTTCCCATAAAAAAAATACATTCACTTATTTGCATCTCACTGGACCAATTACGAGAAAAAACGAATTATGTAACTTTGAACAATGATTTATTCAATAAGATAACTTTTAACGGTTGCAAATAAAAAAATGTTTCTTAGGTCAAAAAATGCTCTTTAATGCATATATTAAACTATTTTAAACTTATAATAATTTTGGCAGACATTTTTTCCGGTTACAAATATCCGGCAGAGGGTGCAACCTTTCGTCCATCACGTGCATACTTATGGTCATAATATTAATTTTACACCCTTATAATCTGTTTACCATTAATAATACGCAAATAAATATAAAAAATCATATGTGTATACACGAAAACAAGCACATTTATTGGTATAAAGATGGACAATACAATAAGACCCATTTTAAGCAGGGCTGGCAAAAACCCGGGTTTTGTATCAAGTTGGTGGGTTTTTGGGCTTTTGTGTCTGGTTTTTAGGTTTTTGGGTTATTGAGAGTTTTTGCTATTCTTGACATTTCTTGATAAAAATTTAACCTAAAAATTTGTTTCCGTTTGGCGATGGAAAATAAAAAATTATCTAAATGTGGATTAGATCCAGTATAAATCCACCTTAAAAATGGAAAACATGGAACATCAAGAAGTTCTTAATAATGTGCTAGGTACTATGGTAGATGTTCTAGAGATTCCTTATGATGCACAATGTGCAGAAAATGACAAAGAATGGCAATCAGTTAATATTCTTGATCTTGCTGTTCAAGAAAATGCAAACTCAAGTTCAACAAGTTTAGCTTCAATAGCTTCTCATTTTCCCGAGTATTTACCATCGTGATATAATTAAAGAAAAAGAAAATACTTCACCACGCCTAAAGAAAAATGGTAAAAAGAAAGAACAAAAATAAATTAAAAATTTATTAGATTGGTAAATATGTAAAAATCTAGATCCTAAAAATGTTTTTTTTCTTTTATTCGGGTTTTTGGGTATGGGTTTTTGCCTAAATTAAAATGGTTTATTGATACAAAAACCCACTGGGTTTTTCAAGTGGGTTTTTGGCTCGTGCCAGCCCTGATTTTAAGAGTATAATATATACAAAAGTATTATAGAAATATTACAAGTAAAATAATTAAAACGCGTATTTATATTTTTTAATTTATTTATACCAAAATATCAATTTAATTAAAGAAAACATTATTTTAACACTCTCTCAAAGTCGTAATTATATAACATCAATATCAATAGGTATTTGATTTTAAGATTGTCATCTTCGGAATCGCCCTCATCTTGTGACACGTTTTCATCATCCACGGGATCAGTTTCTGTAAAAATGGAATTAAAATTTATAAATTGAACTAAGCACAAAGAAGTTTGTGGAAGGCCAATGCTGTAGAGCAAAATTGTATTATAAAGGCTATTTATATTTTATTTTTACAAACCGAAAATGTATGCTATGCCATTTATTTTTATTAGATTTTGAAAATTACAGACTCCAAGTGGCGACCGTTTTTTTCGATACACATTTGAAGCTGATTTCTAAGTTTCCATCACTTAAGCAGTAATTTGAGGCGATATTCCTATAATTTCTTAGCGTATTTCTGCTTTCAATTCGTCAATGGTTCGGGGATGGTGTTGAAAAACCTTCGCTTTCCTTTGGGATTACCTAATCCCAAAGGAAAAAGTCGGATGGGGCAAGATCAGATGAACTCGCAGGCCACCCAACATCTCCTCGTAACGAGATTACGTGTCCTGGAAACATTTCCCTTAAAACGTCCAATTTCCTTCTTGCCGTATGAGCCGTAGCCCTATCCTGTTGGAACCACACATCAGAATGTTGAAGTTCTCTAAGTTTTGGTTCCAAAAAATTTCGTAGCATGTCTACATATCGATCAGCAGTCACGGTAACCGTCACGCCTCTCTCTTCAAAAAAATAGGAACCCCAAACGCCAAAATATCCAACAACACACCAAACGTTGACACGTGGGCTGTGAAGTGGGCGTTCATGGAGCTGCCGCGAATTTTCTGGTGCCCAGTAGCAAAGATTCTGCTTGTTCACACAGCCAGACAAATGAAAATGCATTGCTCGTTATTGAAACAGCATTTGGTGGGACGCTTTGAAGAATATTGTTGGAACATGCTCTGCGATTTTTCCAGTCCCGTTCACAAAGTTCTTGCACGATCATCATTTTGTATGGATGGAACTTCACATCGACGTGTAAAATTCTTCTCACACAACAATCTGGCAAACTCAAAGCAGAGGCATGTTTAACAGCTGAACGGCTAGGAGATCGTTGAACTGCTTCTCTTACAGCTAAAACATTTTTAGGTGTCCGAACACTTTTGGGTCTACCAGTTAATTTTCTTTTTAAGGCTAAACCTGTAGCTCTAAAATTTAAAACCTATATAACAGTATTGTTTTGCGATTTGGAACTGGAGTAGGTCTCCCAAGCGCGAAGTGAGTACGAAATGTTCTTTGCGTCGTAATTACAGATTTGTTACTTTTTATATATGTTTCGATAACGAAGGCACGATGCTCACCCGTCCAGTTCATATTACCAACTAAAAAGGCATGGCGCGAGCTACCAATCGACTACGCAAATTTCCCCCTCTCTTCGGTGAATCATTTTGCCGGACCTTGTATAAAGTGATGAAACGACGAAGGCACAGCGGCAACATATTACAAAATATCGTGGAATTTGGTTACTGCGCAGAATCATACCAACCATCTTTATACCAGTAAATGTGCTTGTTTACGTGTATATTCATATAATTTTTTAAATTTATTTGCGTAACAATAATGGTAAACAAATTATAGGGGAGTAAAATTAATATTACGGACGTAAGTAAGCACGCGCTGGACGAAAGGTTGCACTGTCTGCCAGGTTTTTGTAACCGGGAAAAAAGTCTGCTAAAATTAATATAAGTTCAAAAAAGTTTAATAAATAACATATATAAATTTCAGGTTTGTTAAAATACTTTCGAAATTAAACTTTTTTAAAATATTCAGAAGTGGCTGCCGTGACGTCAGAACCTCTAAAATTGTCTGCCATCATTATTTTCCGATTACAGTAGAGGTCTATAATAAAAAAAATAAAACAGCAAACTTTTTAAAATATTATTAAAATTATCCCGATTTTTATACCTGTTCGCGCTGGACGAAAGGTTGCACTGTCTGCCGGGTTTTTGTAACCAAAAAAAATGTCTGCCAAAATTAATATACATTAAAAATAGTTTAGTCAATAACATATATGATTCTTGGACTTCCATTGTCTTTATTTGTTAACTGTTACACAACGTTTCGGTTAGTGATGTATCTTCAACCGTTTTCAAGTGATAACAGATACATCACTAACCGAAACATTGTGTAACAGTTAACAAATAAAGATAATGGAAGTCCAAACATATATGAATGTTAGATTTGTAAAAATACTTTCGAATTTATTTTTTTTTGAAATATTCAAAAGTCTCTGCCGTGACGTCAGAACCGCTAAAACTGTCTGCCTTCATTATTTTCCGATTACAGTAGAGTTATATAATATGATATTAAAATGAAAGACTTGTTAAAATACTTTTGAAAGTAACCCGATTTTTATACCTGTCACACCTGAGTGACCTGTATCCCACCGCGGCCTGGCTTAGCTAGTTCCCATGTCTTGTTTAATGGGTATAACAGGCTAACTGGATGTAATTTAAGGTTTGTTAAAATATGTGTTGTTTGCTTTAAGCTGGCTCTTAGACTAATAAACATTTAAAACAGCTATGGTCTATCGACCGAAGGTGAAACGAACGAAGCTATATTAATAAAAATGTATGATCAACTACAGTCCAAACTGCTACCTACGCATTCTTGACTGACTAAAATGTGATATATATATATATATATATATATATATATATATATATATATATATATATATATATATATATATATGGGTGTCCCAAAAGTAATGGGACACAGAGCAACAGCGGATTCCTTAGGTCGAGCTGGAAGGTGCCAGCTACGGCCTACCTCACTTGTTTTAGATGTCGTAACTTTTTTTAAGCTTAGAATATTGACCTGTTTATTAAAAAATAAGTTACTATAGATCCATCCGCATCAAAAATGTATACATTATTTAGGTCTCTAGGAGCAGCCGTTCTCGAGATAGACGCACTTTGCATAGTGATAGTTCTTAACACGCTGATCAAAGGTCTTCAGGGGCATAAAACCCGAAAACGCCTCTAACCCCCCCAAAATCAGCCTCAAAAGTACCTAAATCCCCAGTGACCTTTGAGGGTGATTTTGGGGGGGTTGGAGGCGTTTTTGGGTTTTGTGCTCGGGAAGACCTTTAATCACCGTGTTAAGAACTATCACTATGCAAAGTTTGAAAACAATTGGCCAAAATTCATTTTCCATAAAAAAATTGCGAGATCTTTTAAAGTGCGTTTATCTCGAGAACGGCTGCTCCTAGAGACTTAAATAAAGTATACCTTTTTGATGCAGATAGATTTATAGTGACTTATTTTTTAATAAATATTTTAAGCTTAAAACAAGTTACGACATCCAAAAAAAAGGCAGGTAGGCCGTAGCTGGCGCCCTCTAGTAGCAACATGAAAAGCGTGGACGAATTTAAATTTCTCGCCTTAGAAAATCCCCAGATCCCAAATTTTGTACCGCTAGGTCATTTGGTTAAAAAATTATTAAGAAAAAACGAAAGCAAAATTAAAAGTTTAACACTCTGTATCTTGGTTATTATCAACTTTCGGATAAGGCAAGTTTACGTAATTTGCATTATTTCGACCTAAGGCATCTGCTGTTGCTCTGTGTTCCATTACTTTTGGGACACCCTGTATATATTTATTTATGTAGTTAACCTCAACTAAATTATAATAAAGTTCATTACAGGGACTATGTAACCTAGAAAAATAAAAGTATAATTAATAAAGACATAAAGGCCTTTAAAATGCAATCGATAAAAATAATTACAAAATGAATTCGTTGGGTAGACTGCTTTTAACACTCTTATTAAAATAATTTACAAATATTATACTTTAAGTTTTTTGTAGCAAACTATTATAAATTAAGACACCATTATAAAAAAATAATTTTTGCCAAAATTAGTTTTAATGCCAATATTGATTTTTTTTTTATTTATTAAATTAATCTTAACGATTTTATACGAAAGTTTATTACAGAACAGGGATTATCTAATCTATGACATGCACTAAAATATAATTGATACAAAATGAAACGAGCATAAAAGTTATTTACATACAGCTATTAAAAAATATAAAATCAAATACGATTTTTTTTTTAATTTAAATTTGATATTTTGTCATTATTATCTAATGTATTAGTGTACATAAGTCTAATTTATAGAGGGATTCTATATTTAAATATCTATAAGGTTTGTTTGTATAAACTTATAGTTATTTGTTAACGCATTTTATAACTTTGTTTTGTAATTTTTTAAAGGATTTAATACTGCAAGTAAAAAAGAAATATTCTTTAAAATTTTTAAAGGAACATAAGGCCTTATTTTAAATAAAATTCCTACTTGATATTGAACTTCTAAGTTTTTTTAATATGATTTTTCTAACTTTTATCTTTATCCATAGAAAGTCCTAAAAGATTCGTACAATTAGTATAAATAATACGCTTATTATTAATGGATAATTTTTTCTCAGCAGTATTTGTTTAATTTTGCCAACAAACATTAGGCATGATTAAATAAAATTTAGTGTTCGTTTTAAAAGAATAAAGCCAATTAGTCAAAATATCAATATCGTATTTTTTTTAAGTTTTTATGTCACAATTATTATCAGCAAAATAATAATTAACACAGGCACACAAAAAAAAGTTCTGAACCAGATATGTGAAGTACCTTCCGGTATGGTTTTCGGTGCGCTAAAAACGAATCCGAAGTCAGAATTTACCCATCACCCTTAGATTTTCCCCCAGCAATCCCCCAGCACCCCCCCGAAGAGTCAAAATTTTATTCATTTGGAAAAGAAATAATAAATATCTGACAATACGTTTTTTGATGTTGTGAAACCGAATATAAAGTTAAAGTTTACCCATAACCCTTAAATTTAACCCTAGCAACCCCTAGCAACCCCTAGCAACCTCTAGCATCACCCAGAAACCACCCTAAGGGCAAAAATTTTATTATATTAGAAGAATTAAAATAAATATCTGACAATACGTTTTTCGGTGTGCTAAAAATAAACATAAAGTCAGAATTTACCCATCACCCTTAAATTTTGCTTCAGCAACCCCCAGCAACTCCCCCTCCTTAATGGGTTAAACTTTATTCACTAGAATAGTTGTAATAAAAATCGGACAATACGTTGTTTGATGTACTGAGAGCGTTATAAATTTATTTTAATTCTTCAAATAAAATAAAATTTTAGCCCTTTGGATGGTTGCTTGGTGATGCTGGGGGTTGCTGGGGATTGCTAGGGTTAAATTCAAGGGTTATAGGTAAATTCTAACTTTATAATCGTTTTTAACAAGCCAAA
This sequence comes from Listronotus oregonensis, assembly GCA_019359885.1. NCBI lineage: Eukaryota > Metazoa > Arthropoda > Insecta > Coleoptera > Curculionidae > Listronotus > Listronotus oregonensis. The sequence continues at coordinate 33,578 of JAHBCN010000106.1, read as the reverse complement.
AAACGTATTGTCAGGTACTTATTATATCTTTTCCAAATGAATAAAATTTTGACCCTTTGGGATGGGGGGTGCTGGGGGGTTTCTGAGGCAAAATGTAAGGGTGATGGGTAAATTTTGACTTCATATTCGTTTTTAGCACGCCAGAAAACGTATTGTCAGATATTTATTATATCTTTTCCATATGAATAAAATTTTGACCCTTTGGGATGGGGGGTGCTGGGGTGTTTCTGAAGCAAAATGTAAGGGTGATGGGTAAATTCTGACTTTATGTTCATTTTTAGAACACCAAAAAACGTATTGTCAGATATTTATTATTCTTTTCCATATGAATAAAATTTTGACCCTTTGGGATGGGGGGTGCTGGGGTGTTTCTGAAGCAAAATGTAAGGGTGATGGGTAAATTCTGACTTTATGTTCATTTTTAGCACGCCAGAAAACGTATTGTCAGATATTTATTTTTATTCTTCCAATAAAATAAAATTTTTGACCTAAGGGTGGTTTCTGGGTGAAGCTAGGGGTTGCTGGGGATTGCTAGGGTTAAATTCAAGGGTTATGGGTAAATTCTAACTTCATATTCGTTTTTACTATACCAAAAAATGTATTGTCAGATATTTTTGTTATATCTTTTCCTAATGAATAAAATTTTGACCCTTCGGAGGATGTTGGGGGTTTGCTGGGGAAAAATCTAAGAGTGATGGGTAAATTCTAACTTTATATCCGTTTTTAACACGCCAAAAAACGTATTGTCAGATATTTATTATATATTTTCCAAATGAATAAAATTTTGACCCTTCGGGGGAGGTGCTGGGGGGTTGCTGGGCAAAATCAAAGGTGATCAGTAAATTCTGACTTCGGATTCGTTTTAAGCGCACCGAAAACATGCTGGATGGTACTTCACATATCTGGCTCAGAACTTTTTTTTGTGCCTGTGTAATAGAACGCATATACTTTTTTAAGTTTCCTTTTTAATTTTAATTTGGATATTGAATTAATATAGAATAATACTGGACCTAAAATCGATCACTGTGAATCTCCACAAGCTGTATCTTTTACAAAACTTTTTGTTTTTATTTGTAAATAATTTTAAAACAAAAAAAAGGTTCTCTGATGCCAATACAGGGTGATTGGTAAGTAGAGGCGAAAAATGAAGACCCGAATTAATTTTTTAATTCTGAATGGAAAACCAAGAATACTTTTTTTGCAAATTTTTCGTCGTTTCCAAGATATTTCACTATAAGTTTTGCCAAAAAAATTTTTTAAATCACATTGTGGATGTCGCTAATCTTAGTTGGCGCTTTCAAACTATTACGTCATATGAAATCAAGTGTGACCGTTGTCAAAAGTTAGACCCTTTGGTGCACATGCTAAATAACTAATATGTTATACTCATACACATAAACAATATCACCGTATTCTCCGTTAGTAAACTCCATTTTCTTGTGATATTTTCAATGACAGATTAACAAGTGTCCAACTTTTGACAAAGGTCAAACTTGATTTCATGTGACGTAATAATTTGAAAGCGCCAACTAAGATTAACGACATTCACAATGTGATTTAAATTTTTTTTTGGCCAAACTTTATAGTGAAATATCTTGAAAACGAGGGAAAATTTTCAAAAAAAGTATTCTTGGTTTTCGATTCAGAATTAAAAATGAATTCGGGTCTTCATTTTTCGCCTCTACTTACCAATCACCCTGTATATTATATAAAGTATTCAATAAAATTGTATGATCTACCGTACTAAATACCTTACATATATCTAAAAATGATAAACAGCATGTTTTATTTTTATAAATATTTAGCTGTGTATTGGTAAAAAAAGAAAGGAAAATAAACTCTATAAAATTAAAAACTAAGGTATATTTTTACCAAAAAAATATTAAAGATTTGATGTTTATTTAAATGATTTTGAACGCGCTGCTACGGCGCAACAAGGGCCTAAAATCTTACAAAAAAAGAAAATAAAGCAAAGTGGACAGTTTTTTAAGTACGAATTAAAACCTAATGACACATTGTGATTTTAATGCTTTGGGAGCTATTCAGGTTCAATATATTTAAATCACGTGAGCCGCGCCTATGGAAAGTGTGTTTTAAGTAGAGCAAAAAATATAATTATTAAATTGTTGTTATGTATGCTTATCAAATATACATCATCCTATACAGGGTGCCACAGATTCGAGTGCATGCATGGGTATCTCGGAAACCGTAAGAGATACGAAGTCGGTTAGATTATGGCAAAGTTGTGTATATGCGTAACTAACCAAGTCAACTTTATAATTTTGCAATATTCGGAGTACTTCCGAAGATATCCGGAAAAAACCGAAATTTACCAATTTCGTTTTTATTTTTTTCTGACGTTATTTAAAGAGATATGGAAAAACAAAAGGTACTTTTTCATGGCCACTTTTTAAGCTCTACAAAACAGCGTTGAGAGATTTTCCGCACAACGTTTCGTTTTCGTTAAACCATCATCAACTTTATTTTTTTAAATACGGACCTGGGTTTTTTATTTAATTTTTTTGAACCCCTTATTATCCCAATTACAAAATGTATAACACTTAATATTTATTAACAAATATGGAACGCCCCTATAAGAAATGATGTGCGATCCTTGTCTAACTCATTCTCTCTTATGAAAAATATGTTTATTTAACAGAAAAATATTAAGTGTTATACGTCATTGTAATTGGGATTATAACTGATTAAAAAAATGCCGTATTTTAAAAAAATAAAGTTAATGATGGTTTAAGGAAAACGAAACGTCGTACGGAAAATCTGTCAACGCTGTTTTGTAGAGCTTAAAAAGTGGCCATAAGAAAGTGTCTTTTGTTTTTCCATATCTCTTTAAAAAACGTCAGAAAAAAATAAAAACGAAATCGGCAAATAATGGTTTTTTCCGGATATCTCCGGAAGTACTCGGAATTTTACAACATTTTAAACATCATGTTGTTAGCCACCTAAACGCGCAACTTTGCAATAATTTAACCGACTTCGTATCTCTTACGGTTTTCGAGATCCCCATGCATGCACTCGAATCTGTTGCACCCTGTATATACCTTAATTTTAGAATCTGGATACATTAACTACTTTTTTTTAAATAATTTCGTACTTATTTTTAGGTAACATAGTACCAATATATGTCTTCCTAATAGCTACAGTACTTGTTAATTAATAATAATTAATTTCAGGTTTTTAGTTTGAAAAATCTAATATATTTTTTAGCAAAACTGCAAAAATGATTTATACGCCATCCACTGTTAATTATTTACCATCTAATTACGAAGTCCACAAACCGCCTACAATAGAATCATCCGCAAGTCACTGTATTCTAAATTTAGATGAATTAAAAAACCTTATAATTAATCATCTGCCTCAATTAAGGGACATATACAAAACATATGCCTCATTTTGTGCAAAGGACGAAGAACTTACTTTTGAGCCTGTACTTGTACGACTATTTTTATGGCAGCTTTATAGGTACGAAAAATAATAAAATTATAAATTACAATATATTGTTAATATAGGAATTTCGGAAAAGGTAAGCGATTCAAGATCGATTTAGTGCTAAGTCGACAGCGCTGATATCCGTTAAACGTAGTTACGTTAGACTGATATCAGCGCTGTCCGTCGGTCGAACACTAAATCCAGCCTTACAATCACGCAGTTTCAATACACAACAAAGTTATGAATCTTCCTACATTCAATTTATTTAAAACACAAAGCAGTATTACCCTTTATTCAAATGATTTTTTGAGAAAAATTTATGAATTATTTGGTACTGACTTTTTTGTAGGAGCAACCTACGCATTTCGTACTTCTTAAGGTATGTACATACCGAAAAAACAAACAAGAACAAACATTCGTTCTTGTTCACCTTGTTTGTATGTCTTCTTTGTTTATTGTTCGCGTTATTTTGTCTACATAGCGCAATCAAATATTTGTTCACCCTCGTTTGACCAGTTGGAAAAGTTATGGATGACGACGAACAAAATTTATTTCTTTTTAGGTATGTACACACCGAAAAAACAAACATTCGTTCTTGTTCACTTTCTTTGTATGTGTTTGTTGTTCGCTTTTTCTGTCTACATAGCGCAACCAAATGTTTGTTTACTCTTGTTCGACTAGATGGAATAGTTATTGATGACCATTAAAACAAAAATTCTCTTTAATGTACCGACCTCCACTGGAACATGTGTGAACAAGAACAAACAACGCTTGTTCGCCGTTTAAACTGTCTACACTGAAGAAAAACGTTTGTTCGCTGATGTTTGTTCTTGTTTGTTTTTTGTGTGTAGATACCTTTTGATGTAGGGTAAACTGGTGCATAGTGGGACGCGGTCCATAGTGGGAATTTCACTCTCCTGGCTATTTTATCGTTGCGGTAGAGCTATGCTTTAGTGTGTGTGATATCATAACAGTGCCGCCTTTGAATCTCTTGTTGGTTTTGCAATTGGTACGGTGCGTTTCGATATTTTGGAAATTCAGGTAAGCGATCTGCTGAAAATTTGTATTTCCATGTTCAGATTTTTTTGAATAATCCACCGAAATGTATTTTTTTTAACAAGAATTTGATATGGATATCTAAAACATACATAACCTCAATATTGTCTTATTCTGTTTAATAGTTAGCTCTACCACTTTGATAAAATTTTTGGTCATTTTTATTTTGATGCACCATGGTCCATACTGGGACACGATAACGTAGGTAATAGGGTCCATGCTGAAATATGCTAAAACATGCTAAACATTTTCATTCTTTGCAGAATTGAATATGCCGAGACATCCAAGATCCCAACTGTCTGCAGTTTTTGAAAAAAGCAGAGAGGATCATGAAGTATATGCAAGGTCTATGAAATCTGCAGTGAAAGATGTTATAGAAAATCAAATGAAACTGATGAGTGCATCGAAAAAGCATGGTGTAAGCAAGTCAGCTTTACAGCGGAAAGTGGAGAAGTACAAATTAGCTAATGAAGCTAATGAAGAAAATACAAATGATTTTGAATTTGGTCGAAGCCATGGTTTCAAACCAATATTTACAAGTAGAGAGGAGCAGCTATTAAGCGAGTATATAATTGAAGCTTGTGAAATGTGCTACGGCTTAACATTATTAAATACTCGTGATTTAGCTTACAAGTATGCCATTACTAATAATAAACCGGTGCCTCGATCTTGGCACGAGAAGAAACGAGCTGGAGTCGAATGGATGAATAATTTTAGGAAACGACACCCTATGTTATCGCTTCGAAAACCAGAAGCAACTAGCCTTGGGAGGGCGACCAGCTTCAACAAGCATAATGTGGATACATTTTTCAACAATTTGAGAAATGTGATAACGAAACATAATATCCAGTTGAACCAAATATACAATTGTGATGAGACTGGTGTCACTAATGTGCATAAACCCGGGAAGGTACTTGCCAACATTAAACAAAAACAAATTGGAAAAGTGACCAGTGCTGAACGAGGCACATTAATAACAATGTGCACCGCAATATGCGCTAATGGGACTTTTGTGCCTCCATTCTTTGTATTCCCAAGGAAAATATTTAAGCCTTTCATGCTTACTGGAGCTCCTTTAGGATCAGGCGGTGCAGCTTATCCCTCTGGTTGGATGACAGGAGACAATTTTGTGACGTATATAGAACACTTTATCAAACACGTGCGATGCAGTAAAGAATACCAAGTTCTATTAATTTTTGATAACCATGAAAGCCATTACGATGTTCGTGTGCTGAATATGTGTAAAGATAATGGGATTATTTTATTGACATTGCCCCCCCCTGCAGCCATAAATTACAACCGCTGGACGTAAGCTGCTTCTTTCCATTTAAAAGCTATTATAAAAAAAGGAGTTGATGACTGGATGCTAAATCATCCTGCCGTACCTATGACCATTTAATGTTTGTAGTGTTGTTGGTACTGCCTACCCTAAAGCATTTCCCCCCGTCAACATTCTCAACGGATTTAAAAAACAGGATGGCACCCCTGAATTCCCAAGTTTTTTCAGAGAGTGATTTTATGTCATCTTATGTGACTGATGGGGCCTGAAAGAAAATGAAAATAAAAAATGCTGATGAAAATAAGGCTAACGGGGGGTGTTCAGGATATAGAATATCTTCAGGATGTAGAAGTTGTTCGGGATGTGAAAATAATCAGGTTGAGAGGAACCACGACATGTCACCCCAAATTTCCCTGGCCCACCCAAATAAAAGAACCCCCTCAGCAAATCAGGCCACATGTCAAAGCTGCTCCTGGGAAAAAACCTTAGGAAAAGCAGAAAGAAGCTACAGTTTTCAATAATAACAGATACTCCCATAAAAGATGCCATAGAGGAACAGCAAAAAAAAGAACAAAAAGCATTTTCCCCGAAGAGAAAAAGCAGAAGGCAAAAAAAAAGTAAAACGTCAAGTTTTTAATGACGAAATAAGTTCGAACAGTGATGTTAGTGAAGAGTTTTTGCAACGATTCTAGCGATTTAGAAAGCTTCACATAAAGAATATCAAGATTTTCTATTCAAGAAAAGGCCCATGTTATAGTAAGATACTTTAAAAAAAAACTGTTAAACGTTATGTTGGTCAGGTTATTAAGATAAGTGGAGATGAATATAATATCTCCTTTATGAAGAGAATTGTGGCCGGCAAATTTTTTTTCCCCCGACAAACCCGATGAAAAACCCCGTAGTAGCAGAAGATATTTTACTAAAGCTCCCCCCCTCCCTCCATTAGTGGAAGTACACCTAGGGCTGCTCGCCAGTTTATGTTCCCTGTGAATTTTTTTTCCAATTTAAAAAAAAAAAATTTTTTTTTAAAAAACCCCTTCCCTTTTTTCCCCAAAAACCGGGGGGGGGACTAGTTAAAAAAATTTTTTTTTTAAAAATTTTTTTAAAAAAAAATTTTTTGAAAATTTTATTTTTTTTTTTTTTTTTTTAAAAAAAAAAAAAAAAAAAAAATAAAATTTTTTAAATTTTAAAAAAATTTAAAAAATTTAAAAATTTAAAAATTTTAAAAAAAAAAAAAATTTTTTTTTAAATTTTATTTTTTTAAAAATTAATTTTTTAAAAAAAATTTTTTTTTTTTTTAAAAAAAAAAAAAAAAAAAAAAATTAAAAAAAAACCAAAATTAATTTTTAAAATTAAAAAAATTTTTTTCCCCCCCAAAACCCCCAGGGGGTTTCCCCAAAAAAAAATAAAAAAAAAAAAAAAACTTTTTTTTTTTTTTTTTAAAAAAAAACCCCTTTTTTTTTTTTGGGGGGAAAAAAATTTTTTTTAAAAAAAACCCCCCAAAAAAACCCCCAAAACTTTTTTTTTTTTTAAAAAAATTTTTTTGGGGTTTTAAAAACCCTTTTTTTTAAAAAAAAATTTTTTTTTTTTTAAAAAAAAAAAAATGGGAAAAAAAGGGGGTTTTTTTTTTTTTTTTTTTTTCCCTTTTTTTTTTTTTTTTTGGGGTTTTTTTTTTTTTTAAAAAAAATTTTAAAAAAATTTTTTGAAAAAAAATTTTTTTTTTTTTAAATTTTTAGGGAAAAAAAAATTTTTTTTTTTAAAAAAAAAAAGGGGGGGAAAAAAATTTTTTTTTTTTAAAAAAAAAATTTTTTTTTTTTTTAAAAAATTTTTTAAAAAAAAAAACTTTTAAAAAATTTTTTTTTTTTTCAATTAAAAATTTGGTTTAAAAAAATTTTTTTTAAAAAAAATTTTTAAAAAATTTTTTTTTTTTTTTCAATTTTTTTGAATTTTTTTTTTAAATTTTTAAAATTTTTTAAAAAATTTTTTTAAAATTTTTTAAAACCAAAAAAAATTTTTTTTTTTTTTTAAAAAAAAAATTTTTTTTTAAAATTTTTTTTTTTTTTTTTTTTTTTTCAAATTTTTTGGAAAAACCCCTTTTTGGGGAATTGAAAATTTTTGGTTTTTTTGGGTTTTTTAAATTAAATTTTTTTTTTCCAAAAAAAGAAAAATTTTTTTAAAAAAAAAAAAAATTTTTTTTAAAAATTTTTTAAAAAAAAAAAAAAAAACTTATTTTTAAACCCCAAAAAAAAATTTTTTTTTCCCCGGGGAAAAATTTTTAAAAAAAAATTTTTTTTAAAAAGGGGTTTTTTTCCAAAAATTTTTTTTTTTTTTTAAAAAAAAATTTTATTTAAAAAAAAAAATTTTTTTTTAAAAAAAAAAAATTTTAAAAAAAAAATTTTTTTATTAATTTAAAATTTTTTAAAAAAAAAAATAAAATTAAATTTTTAAAAAAAAAAATTGAAAATTAAAATAGGAATTTTTTTATAACCTTTAAAAAAAAAAAAAAAAACCTTTTTTTAAAATTTTAAAAAAAAAAAAAAATAAATTTTAAAAAACCTATTTTTCTTTTTTTTTCCCCCCTTTTTTTTTAAAAAAAAATTTTAAAAAAAAAAAATTTTTAAAATTTTTGGGAAGGGCCCAAAAAAAAAAATTTTTTTTCCCAAAAAAAACCCTTTTTTATTTTTTTTTTGGGCCCCCCCCCCCTTTTTTTTGGGGGAAAAAAAAAATTTTTTTAAAAAAAAACCCAAAAACCCGGGTTTTTAAAGGGGGTTTTTTAAAAAACAATTTTTTTTTTAAAAAAAAAAAAAAATTTTTGGGGCTTCCCCCTTTTTTTTTTTTTTTTAAAAAAGAAAAAAATTTTTTTGGTTTTTTTTTCCCAAAAAATTTTTTTTCCCTTTTTTTTCCCCCCCCGGTTTTTTTTAAAAAAAAAATCCCTTTTTTAAAAAAAAATTTTTTTTTTTTTCCCCCCCCCGGGCCCCCCCATTTTTAACCAAATTTTAAAAACCCAAAAATTTAAAAACCCCTTTTTTTCCCCCCTTTTTTTTTAAAAGACATATTTTATCGTTTTGAATAGATTACCCATCATTATCATTGATTTGAAACCTTCAGTATAACAATGACAGATATTTTTCATTTGGTTATCATGATCGTATATGGCAAAAACGAAGAAAATATAACTTCTTCACAGAACGAACAAATAAAAACATCCTGTTTCTATTTTATTTTTTACTGCAAGACACAGCACGCTTCGCGTTATTATGGTCTATAGATCCACAGCTGATCTTCTTTCCTTTGTCTCACACAACTGGAACAAGTCCCTTGAGTTTCTTGGTGAATCCCAGATCGTTGCTCTTGACATATCAGGTCTGGCATGATGGGCTTCTTAACAAACTTCCTTCTTACGGTCTTCCACCTAAGCTTTGTTCTTGGCTTTCCAGTTTCCTTTCTAATCGACGTATATCAGTTAGTGTAGATGGTCATTCCTCCAGTTTCTACCAAATTAATGCTGGGGTGCCCCAGGGCTCAGTGCTGGCTCCCACGCTGTTTCTTCTACACATTAACGATCTTCTCTCTTCCACAATCAATCCCATTCATAGTTTTCCTGACGATAGTACCCTCCACTCTAGTATTCAATTTCTTAAGCCACCGTGTAATTCTGATTTCGAAAACAAGCGCAGGTCAATGCAGATATCTCTTTCACAAGACCGCAAACTTATCTTGGATTGGGGCGCCAAAAATCTTGTTCAGTTTAATGCCTCGAAAACATAGTCATGTTCGCTGTCGCGAAAAAAGTCTGCAAATGCTCATCCCTTACATATGAGCGGCCAAGTTCTGCAGAACAAAGAGTGGTTTAATCTTGTCGACGTTACTTTTGAGAATAGCCTCAACTGGCACAAACACATTTCATCCATAGCTTCGACAGCTTCAAAAAAGATTGGATTCTTCTTCCGAGCCAGAAAATATTGCTCTTCTTCCAATCTGTACACTCTGTATGTATCCCAAATCAGACCCTCTTTAGAATATTGTTCTCATGTCTGGGGAATGGCGTCCCCTACAACACTTAGCATTCTGGATTCCATTCAAAAAAGAGCCGTTCGTCTTATTAATGATCCAACGCTCACAGAAAGGCTTCCTCTTCTTGCCCACCGTCGAGCTGTAAGGGATCTGTCGCTCTTCTATAGGTATTTTCACGGCTTCTGCTCGGAGGAATTGGCCAGTATAATTCCTTCTCTGGCAGCTCCCAACAAAGCAACACGTAGTGCAACTTTTATGCATACTTTTACAGTTCAGTTAGAGAGGCCCCGAACTTCCCACTTTCTTCGTTCCTTCATCCCTAGAGTGTCAAGACTATGGTACCTGCTTCCCACAGAAGTATTTCCTTCTCCACCCAATCTCCAAAAATTTAAGTCCCGTGTGAACAAACTCCCTCTCACCACACTGAAGACACCCACGGTACGTTAGTACTTAGGCATCAGCCTTCGTGGACTATCCCAAGATAAAAAAAAAAGCTGCATATCTTGGCCTACTGAAGCTAATTAGAATAAATGCTTTTTTGAGGCATTTTTAAGAGCAAATGGCAGATTGTTACACTGGGACACCTGCTATACAGTGTGTCCCAAATTCGGCCTACATGTATCTATCTCGTTTAGTACGCAAGATAGAGCAATGTTTAAATGGAAAAAGTTTTAGATGATTTAATGCTGATTTTGACTGTACAGTTAAATGTTTTCTTTAAAATTTAGTATCGAAGATATTAGAGAAAAAGTGAAAATCGCCGATTTTAATTTTGCTTATGATTATTTGCTTTAATTTTGTCATGTTTTAAACTATGACATTATAAGGACACTTTTTGGCGACGATCATTTTGTCATAAATTTTTTTCTCCTATCGTCTTTTGTTTTTCAGTAACAAATCAAAAGTTTCGATTTTTATGTGGCAGCCATCTTTAATTTTTAAATGTTCAAATAGCTATTTAAATTCCCTTTCTAATGATACCCCACTTGCCATTAAACAGTTTAAAAAATATATATTTTTTTAATAATTTTAACAATACCTTCGTGTCAATTGTTGTTATAAATGTATGACATTAAATGTGTATTTTACAAACAAAATCGATAATATTTTTAAAAATTATTATTTATGTTTGGGTAAAAAAATATGTTGACAAAACTAAATTTAAGCAATCTTAAAAAAAAAACAAAAGATAGCATTTTAATAATACGAAGATTATACGTACTAACAAAAATGATCGTTACAAAGTTCTGATTTGCTAACTGGTAGTTTATCTGCTTAATAAACCTTCGATTCCAAGCCTTAATTTTTATGGTATTTATTTGCAACAATTCAAAAATACAGTATTTTTAACTTTTTTAAAGGTGTTTAAATTTCTTGTTTTAATTATTTCGACAAAAATGTTTTATAAGATCAACAGTTTTTAAGAAAAGAAAAGAACATTGCGGTAATAAAACTGTATTTTTTAAAATTCTGTTGTAGATAAATCTCTCTTGCAAATTAATACCATAATCACCAATTAGCAAAACAGACGTTTTAAGAAATACAAAAACATTTTTATAAAAAAACACGTAATCTTCATATTATCAAATTGCTGTTTACTGCTTTTTTTTAAGATTTCTTAGATTTGGTTTGCTTAAAATATTTTTTCTCCAACCGTTACAAAATGTTGACATTATTTTTGTACTATTTTCAGGTGCAAAAGCTATCAATTTTCATACCGTACAAAAATGTGCTCGTTGCTTATCAACACTTTTAATCATAGGATTAAAAGTGCTACTTTTAATCCTAGGATTAAAAAAACGATTTTTGAATAACTAAATATTAATTTCGACTTGGTTGGAGAAAAAATAGTATATATACGGACTAAAAGTGCTTATTTTTAGTCGCAATTGCTCGTAAAAAAAAGATTTACTTATAATCCTTATAATATACCATTTTTACCAAAACACAAATAACATTTCTTAGAATATTATTGCTTTTATTTACAAAATAGACATTTATATTCTACCTTTACAAGAGAAATTGATACGAAGTGCATTGTCGTTGATAAATGTATAGTTAAAAAATATTTTAAAAAAACTTATAACAGTTTAGTGACAGGTAAGGTATTGTTGAAAAGGGAATTTTTAGAGCTATTTAAATATCGAAAAATCAAAGATAGCCGCCAAATAAAAATCCAAAGCTTTGATTAGTAACTGAAAAACACGACGATTGGGGAAAAAAATTGGTAGTAAAATGATCATCGCCAAAAGTGTCCTAATAATGTTATAGTTTAAAACACGTCAAAGTTAAAACAAATAAATCAAAAGCAAAAATTAAAATTGACCATTTCAATATTTTCGCTGATATTTCCAGAAATAAATTTTTAAGAAAAAATTTCACTGTATAGTCAAAAGCAGCATTAGATTATCTAAATCCTTCTTCATTTAAATATTTCTCTATTTTGTATACCAAACGAGATAGCACTACATGTAGGCCGAGTTTGGGACACATTATATAATAATGGTCCAAATTTAAAATATTTAAGTTATGTATTTTAGGGATATAGGTGTAACAGATAAATATGGTGTATCAATAGTTGAAATCGATGAAATGCTTATAAAAAATCCAAAAAGCTGTTTGGAATCAGTACATAGTCCTTGGGAACCAATTTATTTTTGGCAATTTTTGCAAGCGTTAGTAGGAGTTGCCTCTCTACTTTACGCCAATACACATAAAATGGATTATACGCCTACTAGTGGATTTATGTATCACATGTTTAGATCATTTTTAGAAAACAGGCTATTTCCTAATGCTGGCAAATTTCAAGGTAATTTTTGACAATTGGTTTCTTAGAAAAGTACGAGGAAAAAAACACATTTAGGGATTAAATGTAAAAAAATATATATCTGCATTCATCGGGGCTGTCTAATAAGGGGAAAATTGGATTTTATTTTTTATATTATTATAGTATTTGAAGCTATATATATATATATATATATATATATATATATATATATATATATATATATATATATATATATATATATATATATATATATATATATATATATATATATATATATATATATATATTTTATATAATATATATATATATATATATATATATATATATATATATTATAATTATTATATATAAAATATATATAATATATTTTATAAATATATTATATTAATATATATATATATAATATATATATATATATATATATATATATATATATATATATATATATATATATATATATATATATATATATATATATATATATATATATATATATATATATATTTATTTATTTGTTTTTTTAGGAAATTGTTTAACAAACTTAAGAGACCTGGTACCAATATCATCAGTATACCAGCTGTATAAAGAGGTTGGGGAACCACATACTGTCGACGAATTTCTAAAAAATACTTGCTTAAGAAAAGGTCAAGATCCACCTTGCTACAAAGTTATTAACTCTGAAAATAACAGTGAATACATAGTGCAAACTGGTAGCAATATTGTGGTTTTAAACAACGAAGTATGGTTTTCGGGTAAAGAGGATTTTTGTAATATTATATATATATATATATATATATATATATATATATATATATATATATATATATATATATATATATATATATATATATATATATATATTATATATATATAATATATATATATATATATATATATATATATTTATATATATATATATATATATATATATATATATATATATATATATATTTATATATATATTTATATATATATATATATATATATATATATATATATATATATATGGAAAAATTTCAATTCTTTCTCGTTCCATTAATTTACCCATTTGCTAGAAAATAACACAATTTTTTTCGATAAACACTTTAAATACTTAAAAATCCCAATCACTGACAGCTGGAAACAATCAAATATTTATCGTCAAGGGAACTATCAGGCAGCTAGCTATGCTAGATTTTTTTTTGTTCTCCAACCTATACTCAAAATTATCTTATCAGATAAAAAAAATGTGCTCTTTTCAAAAAGAAATTATAGTTTACAAGTTCGTGCGTTTTTCCAAAAGTTATGCATTACATTTTTAACTAATTTACCCGCTACTTCACGAATTCACTGTATGGGGGTAAGATAATATATAAGAAGGTATTCTAATCCTGCAATGCATGATGGGAAATGTGTCAAGCGGTCGCGCCGCCAAGAGTGTGTTTTGCACACTAAAGTATTTTTATCTCAACTTCCGCAATAATAAAAATAAGGATGAAAATACTTTAGTGTACAAGACACACTCGTGGTGGCGCGACCTCTTGACACATTTCCCATCATGCATTGCAGGATTAGAATACCTTCTTATATATTATCTTATATGGGGGAATTTTATTTTTACTCAGTAAGTTATTTTAAATTATTGTTTTCCACTTTTTAATTTTAGACACGCGTCTGTAAAATTTAATGGAAAAAATGCACTTTCTTAGTGAATAAGTTTTTTTTAGAGGATAAACAGGTCGCTGTAAAATATGAACAGGATAACGTCATTGAAAAGCAGAGTCTGTATACCTTTACAAGTTTAGGAAGAAAACAAATTTTGAAGTCTTTAGCTAAAATATGCCCTCAAATTATTACAAACACTGGGCGTTTCTTAGTGAATTATAGATTATCGTTTATAGAATTTTATGAATGCATACTTGTGCTCTCACATGAAAAAGTTGAACAAGAACGGCTTAAATTAATGGAAGAATTAAAAGTTCCCTCACTTTGGGGACTGACTGAAATAAAAGGCAGCAGTAGAGAATTTTCAAAAATGTCCCAACACTCAGGGAAAAGAAAAAAGTCTAAGAAATAAAAATATATATTTAATATGTGTTTTTATTTACAAAACAAAATATTAAGGACAAGATAGCTTTTATTTGTGTACGTAAAATTTGTAGTGTTACCAGTTACAAAACAGAAATAATATAGTATCCACTGCTCTTTATTTTAATTTTTTTTTTTTGAAAATTAGTTAAATTAACCTACTTTAGCAAAATTTTTAAAGATTTTCTGTATCGTTTCTCAATATTATTTTCCTGTATACCAATTTTTGTATTTTATTACCGGTAACGTTACAAATGTGGGCTAGATTCATCATAATTAAAACGATTTATCTAGATATGCGTTCAGTCTCCTTCCATAGCCATTCTTTAGCATCAAAATGGCCTTGTTCTTCTAGAACTGGTCCCACGATATTTCTACATTTTTGATGATACTGGTTGAGTTCATCAATTTCTTTGTCAGTAAGCATGTCGACTTTAATTAGTTTAATATTTTTAGGGACTAACGTTATAGTTTCAAAAGTAAGGAAACCACGGTTATTAAAGTTATTTGGAGGATTAGCCTCAACAATTTGAACAATATCTTCAATTCTCATACCAAACTTGCCATCTTCATAATAACCGGGTTCGTTAGATAAAAACATGTTGGCTTCTAAACCCGGATCTTCATTAATTGGTCTCCAAGAAATTCCCATTGGTCCTTCATGGACGTTTAAGTAATGCCCAATGCCGTGCCCTGTTCCGTGAGCATAATCTAACCCAACATCCCACAAATACTCTCTGGCAAAAGAGTCCAAATGATTTCCTTTAATTTTGCTAGGAAAAATACGAGCAGCTAACTGCAACTGACCCTTTAACACTCTTGTATAACAATCTTTTTCATACTCGGTGGGAGTACCAAAATGTAAAGTTCTAGTTACATCAGTTGTGCCATCTCTATATTGTGCTCCAGAGTCACACAAATACAAAGAATCCGTTGTAATGGGAACGTCAGTGGTTTCATCAGGTTGATAATGGATAATTGCTCCATGAGCGCCAACTGAACTTATTGTATCAAAACTATCACCAATAAATTCTGCTTGTAGCTTTCTAAACTCGTGCAATTTGTTTGCTCCAGATACTTCAGTAATATTACCATCTGACACATTCTTTTCCAACCACGAAAAATAGCAGCAAAGAGCTACAGCATCTTTAATATGAGCATTTCTCATTCCATTGGCTTCCGTTTTATTCTTAACAGCTTTCATTAGTTCTACTGGAGTAGTTTCAGTCAATAACAAATGTTTTTTTGGTATAATACTTGTTAAAGCATAGCTTGAAGATTCACTAAACCATACAAAGCCATCTAGTCCCAAACATATTTCACTAAGAGCCTCTTCAATCCGACTATAAGGCTCAATTTTAAATATATCTCCTCCAGATTCCATTTTCAAGTGTTCTTTGACCTCAGCAGTTACTTGTCTTGGGTCAATAAAAAGTGTAAAAGTAGAGTTGGAAGAAACAATGACATAAGAAAAAAAGACTGGATTAAATTTGATATCTGAACCTCTTAGGTTTAAAAACCAAGCAATTTGATCTAAAGCAGTTAGTATAAGAAATTCAGCCTTTTTTTCTTTCATGGCATTCACCACTTCATCTAATTTGCTTCTAACACTCTTTCCCGTAAACTTTAATGGCAGCGGTACTACTGGATTCAGTGGTCTTTTGGGCCTGTCAGTCCAAAGTAGTTCAACCAAATTCTGATTAACGGGGATTAATTTATGACCAACAGTCTCAAGCTCCTTTTGCAAAGGCCCAAACTGCTGAGTTGTTATTAACTTGGGGTCGACGCCAACTAGCGATCCAGAAGGGAGAGTTTTGATCAACCATTCACCTAAAACAAAAGTTAAAAAATTATATTTATTTGATGTCGCGTAACAATATTCACATGTTGGGGAGTTAGTATTTAGAATATATATTTAACATATAATTTCAAAGCAGAATACCGAATTTTTCTATATTTTTGCATTAGCCAATTACCCCTATTAAGTTTATGTTTCTTTATAATATAACCAAAAAATTACTACTAAATTACACAGCCCCACAAAAAAAAAATCGCCGACACCCGAGACGAGAATAGGTGTCCTATATGTTTCTGGGGTCGCTGATCACGAATCTGCACTCGGAATTGCCGTATCGCATCAAAATTTTGAATAAATCGCAAAAATTGCTAAAAATCGCGAAAAATCGTGAAAAATCATGTTGGTATGTGCGAGAAAACTTAAAATCTGACTAAGTCGCACCTAAACCTAAACCTATAAACGTTAAACCTATAAACCCACAAACTCATACTTATAAATCCAAACCCATGGATATCAAACCCATAACCACAACTCCACAATCCAAAATTGATGCACTTCAAACTTATAAACCTCAAACTCATAAACCCTAAGCCTATAAATCCTGAACTGATAAAACCCAAACCTATAGAACATAAACTCATAAACCTTAAACTTATAGAACTTAAATCAGTAAATCTTGAACCCATAAACCCTGAACCGATTGAACCCAAATAAACCGGGTAATGATGCCAAGAGTAGCAGTTAATGGATTCTACTCACTGCTATATTGAAGAAGAAGAAGAAGAAAAAGATTAATCCCAAATCTGTATACCTAAAACACATTAATCTTAAATCTCGCCTTTAATTCTATGCCCATAAACGTACATATCTGTAATATAAACTCGTTACAGACAGGCAGGCGGGTAGACATGCGAGTAGGCGAACTGGCAGGCTGGCGAGCAGGCGGGCTTTTTTTATCGATTTTTAGCGATTTTTTGCGATTTATTTAAAATATTGATGAAATACGGCAATTCTAAATGCAGATACGTGATCAGCGACCCCAAAAACATATAGGACACCTATTCTCGTCTCGGGTGCCGGCGATTTTTTTTTGTGGAGCTGTGTTATTAATTATTTAGTTTAAATTAGTCATGTCTCTATTATCACTTTTTTACGTTGCTCTGAATCTAAGTATCTCATAGAATTAAAAAAATGAATAAAGAAGATTCCTGTTCCTTAATGATCTTTGGTGACTTTAATTTACCAAAAGAAAGATGGACTTGAGGATTTCTTTCTCAATAGCATGATTAAATAACAGTGCGCTTAGTTTGCTCAATGACAGACGCGTGCGTAAAAGGGCCACTTTTTCTACGTGTTGCGTAAATATTATCTCTTATATTGTAAAATAATTTGATAATATTTCTGCAAGAAATTTAAACATATTTCTATTTAGATTCTCTGGAATCGCGATAGAACCAATAAAGGTATCTATCCATAATACCTGCCCAAATATTTATTTTAATGCTAAGTATATTTTATAACAATAGTGGCATATGGATTTTTATACGCATAGACATTTTATTGCAAGTTGGTGACCCTAGGTCTTTTAACGCACATTGAAAGTAAACAAAATTTTTCTACAGAAGTTTTGGTTACGAATACCAATTAATTTGATGAACTATAAATCGAAACAAAGAGAGAACGATGTAGCACGTAAAACGCCCACCATGTGCTCCATATTTACATATGCGTGACTTTCTTTTGTGGGGCGCTCTTAAAAAGAAGTTTAAAAGACTTTAGTAAACACCAAAATTAATTAACCTGAAATTTAAATGCCATCTTTTTAACAAATTTAATACATTAAATAGAGTCCAATTTCACTTTTCAGAGAGTAGTTATAAGTGTCTACAATAGTAAAGGGAATTTGCATAAATAATATTTGTCTTTGTACCTACTAACTTGTTTATTTAAAGCATATTTTAAATAATACCTAGTTGGGGTTGGATGGTCACAATATCTGTAACCAAAATTAACAAGGATTTTAGTGCATATCCGGTACCTCCTCATAGTTCTTTCGCACTTAGTATTGATAACACCAAGGGCAATACTAATGCTTACCTAAAGCTGCATCAACTTATGAATATTTTTAATAACAACGCTGTGGGTCCTGATCAATGTTTTTCTAATTTGTATGTATTTTTATACAAAAGATTTATTGTTATCCAATAGTAACCATTACACTCATACATATTTTCGGACGTAAGTGAAAATGTCTTAATGAGGTTTGGCTTGAAATATTATGATATTAATAGTGCTAATACGAAATGTTTATCAAATTTTGATTGAAATGCTAACCTAAAACCATTTGATGTCAATTTAGCCCGCCCTTAGAATAATTTTGTGCCATACTGTTCATGCCATCCCATCATTTTTATGCCTTTAAAATATTCTTCAAGCTTAAATTTTCTCTCGTAGTTCAATGCTAAGCTCAAACATTTAGTAATCCAGGAAAAGATAGATCATAAACACATTAAGAACACAGAGTTATTTTCGGATTATAAGAATTTTCGATTCTACATAATAATTGCAAATAATTAACAACAGTTTATTACAATAATTACATTCATTCCAAATAATAATTTTATGTCAATAGAATTCCAATTGAATAATTTAACTTTATGAAGAATTAAAATCTTTAAATTACATCTTTATATTCAGCAAGGGCACATTACCTCTTCATAATAAATAAAAAGGTTTTTTTATATAAAATAAATATCTATATTTTAGAGAAAAGCCATTTTTTTACTTAAAATAAAATTTTCCGAAAACAAAATAACACCCATAATATCTAAGCCTTTTAAAAACAATCTCCAAAATAACCTAAGCAGTGTAAGGCTTTCGCGGACATCGTCAGGAAAAAACAGTAGTTTATCTAACCTAAGCAGCTTTTTGCATTTCTCGAGTAACGCCAAGAATGTTAACAATTAACCCACCTTAATGAACTTTATTGGAAGCATAGTAACAACTGCAATATTTCTAAAATTAATTTGTGTAATATTAATGAATGGCCGTCTTATTGGGGATCTCAAATGTGTCTTACATATGCATCTGCTCCATCGAGTTTCATAACCCGACGATACACTTAATTTTAAAGTACAGGGTTTTCCCGTATAATTGCGCACCCCTTTAAAATCTTTATTTTTATAGATAGAAAAAAATAGTTTATATGAAAGTTGCAGGATTTTTCATGAAGATTTGCATGGTGTAAGATAGAAAAACAAATGATGATCGGAAAATTAACAAATCACTATCAACTTCGTTATTTTAAATGGAACACCCTGTATATGATTGAAAATTCAAATTCTGCTAATCTTCCTCTTTTCAAATAAATATATATATATATATATATATATATATATATATATATATATATATATATATATATATATATATATATATATATATATATATATATATATATATATATTAATATATATATTTTTATATATATATATATATATATTTTATATATATATATATATATATATATATATATATAAAAACTTATCTATGTTCGGATAAACGAGTTGCAAGTTATTTGAATTTAAAATTTGTTCTTATAAGCCATAGTTAGCCATGGATACAACCCAAAATTGACTTCTGTCAAATATTTATATTTTTGTTTGATTTCCAAGACGAACCATGGCTAACGCGACTTAACTTTGCCAAATTTTGGGTTGTATCCATGGCTAACTATGGCTTATAAGAACAGATTTTAAATTCAAATAACTTGCAACTCGTTTATCCGAACATAGATAAGTTATATATATTTGAAAAGAGGAAGATTAGCAGAATTTGAATTTTCAATCATATACAGGGTGTTCCATTTAAAATAACGGGTACCAGGCCACGAGGGCCATCCAGGCAACGAAGAGGCCGACGACCTAGCCAAAAGAGGATCAGCCGCGGAAATGATAGGCCCGGAGCCATTCTGCGGTATCTCGGCAGGTCTCTTCAAAGCATCTATTAAGAGTTGGGTAGACAGACAGTTTCAAAGCTGGTGGGTACAAACACCGGGACAACGACAGGCAAAGCAGTTCATTAAGACCCGCTCGGCCAAGTTTACATCGGACCTACTGAGCCACAGCCGTAAGGTCGTAAGGATAACGGTAGGTCAACTAACAGGACATTGTAAACTCAACAAGCACCTGGTGGAGGATAGCCTGTGTAGGTTCTGCCAGGAGGCTGAAGAAACAGCCTTACATGTGTGGTGCCATTGCGAAGTACTATGCAGGCTTAGGTTTACTAGGCTTGGGGAGGAGAACCCAAAACCGGCAAGTTATATGGAGTGGCCAGTGTCGAGACTCTGGAGTCTAGTTAAGAAGACGGGCTTGGACAAGGTACTCTAAAGAACGATAGGAGAAACCACAATAAATCTGGTAAGGTTGCAGTGGTGGAGGTCATTTTTCGCCATCTCCGCTCAAATAATCTAATCTAATCTAATCTAATCTAACATAGCAACCCTCACAACCCAAACATGACAACTCACATATGGCGTTATTATGATATAATAAAAGTATTTTATCTTTATTTTTTAAGAATAAATTAAAATTTTTCATGACATTATATTTGACTATTCTGATTTCTGGAAATTCTTTAAATATTGATATAATTAAGTGCGATAAATTTTTGATGTAACGATTTTTTTTAATTTAACAGGTTCATTGGATACTTCTGTTGGACCATCACAAAGATTGGAACTGTATATTAACTTTTTTAAAATTTGCTTCAGATAAACATTATTGACAAAGATATTACAACTTTCTTAGATTAGTTTGTAAAAGGCTTTCGTGACTAATATGTGTTACTCTGTTTTTCATAGCAATAACAGTATAATACTTTTGATTAGTGGGGTGGTATGAAAAGTAATATAAAAAACTACCTCAGCTGTCTCTTTTTGATTTCAATCCAAAATTACCGTATTATCCGCCGTTCTTATAACTCTAGGGTCCAGAAAAGGCACAATACATCCATTTTCACGCTCAATTGTAAATTGTATATTGTCGTTAAAAGAATTAAATATATTTAATGTCGTTACCATACGGTCACTTGGAACAGCAAAAAATTATGTCGTGAACATACTTGTAAATAAATGGAATTCTCAAGGGCAACCCTGGAATGTCCTTTTCCAGTATTTAATAGCTTAGAAAGTAATTCGATTGCTTATAAAGTAATTGAATTACGTAAAAATTATTTCAATTACCTAATAAATAATTGAATAACTACGAAAAATTCAATTATCTTGCTTTATGAAAAAACTGCCGGAATATTGGCCAACCAGAAAGAGCATCTTGAAACAGGGCGGGCCGCTTTGAATCCGGCGAACGCCGCCATCGCGCCAATTTTGTATTTTCGATTGATACTTACCGCCACCATTTTTATACTTTTTTTTGGGAAAAAATCTGTTGATGTTTGGAGTGGGATAAAAAAAATATTTTGAAGTCATTTAATGTTGAACTTGCGAAGAAAGCAGTTTGAATAGTGTGACGTGCGCGTATGATGAATATTAATATAAATATTGTACCTTACAAAATATAAAAACACGGATCCTGGTTTTACACCTTTTTATTGGATATCAGGTTACAAACGTTTCTATGGTAGCACTTCAACGTAACGTAATTATGACAACTCGTCAACCTTTAACTGTCTGTCAACTTCTTATCTCTTTGAAAGACAAAACTAAACTCCGTGCGCTTTATATAGTAATGTGGAAAAGAATAGAAAAGTCTAAAGTTAGCTGGAAGAATTCTTTTACTACAGGATGCAAGAAAAGTGTAAAATGTATGTCTCCAGCGCCCTCAGGATAATCCGCAATGGCCGTAGAAAAATGGAAAAACTAAGGTAACCTATTTTAAATAAATTATTAACCTAAATAAAATAATTCTAACCTTTTACATTTCTAATAACTAAACACTAACTAAAGTTCGTAACATTGCCCCCTCCCAAGTTTTGATCGTCTCGATCAAGTATCTTCTCGATCTTGATAGTGGGCTCTTCTGAATTCGGTAAACCAGATCATTAAACCGGGTTACTACTTTATATGGTCCTTCCCATGACTTCTGCAGTTTCGGTGAACGCTCCTTGGTTTTTTTGGATTGTATAACCAAACTTTCTCATCGACAATAAATCCCTTATGATTAGCTTTCAAGTCATAGCGGGACTTCATACGGTCACTTTCTTTTTGGAGCTTATTGCGAACCCCTTCGTGTATTTCTTGCAGCTGTTTACTAACTTGACTTACATAATCTTCTGCTGGTTTATCATTGGTAGAAGGTCGTCCAGTAAGTAAGTCAACTGGAAGGCATAACTCCGCTCCAAAAATGACTTTTGCAGGTGACGTTCCAGTTGTTTCGTGAACTGCGGAGCGATAGGCTAGTAAAAACGGCTGTATTCAGTTGTCCCAGTTACTTTGTTGGTCATTTACCTTAATGTTCAGGTAGTTATCAAGAGTTCTGTTAAATCTTTCGACCATTCCATCTGACTGAGGATGAAGGGGTGTAGTTCTGGTTTTATGGATACCCAGGAGATTACAGAGGTTCTTGAATAGATCGGACTCAAAGTTTCTACCTTGATCAGTATGTATTTCTCTTGGTACTCCATATCGGCAAATCCATTGTTGAAATAGTACGTCGGCAATAGTGGAAGCTTCTTGATTTGGTATTGCGTAGACTTCCGGCCATTTGCTGAAGTAATCCATCGCTACCAAAATATAACGATTCCCAGATTTACTTATTGGAAATGGTCCTGCTATGTCTATGGCAATTCTTTCAAAAGGTGCTCCTACATTGTATTGCTTCATCTTGCCATGGCTTCGTGTCTTAGGTCCCTTGCTGGAGGCGCAGTCCCTACACATTTTGCACCAGTCTTGAACATCGGCACGACTTCCCAGCCAGTAGAACCTTTCTCGAATCTTTTCAAGAGTCTTCTTAACTCCGGAATGGCCACTGCCTATACCATTGTGCAAGGCTTGCAATACTTCTGGAATCCTTTTGGTTGGTAGTATTGTTTGATAGGTATGGCTTTTGCCGTCAGAACTTTCCCAGACTCTTTTCAATACGCCATCTTTCATTACCAAAGAGTCCCATAATATGGCCCAGTACCCTTTATATCTCGGAGACTTTAAAGCTACTTTTTGATATTCTTCACTAATTATGTGCCTCAGGTATTTACCTTCTTCTTGAAAAAGGTGAGATTTCTTTGGACTAAGCTTCAGGGCAGATTTTAGCTTCTAAAAAACCTCTTCAACATTTCTCAGGTGGTCTTCAAATGTTTTTCCAAGAATAATAATGTCATCTAGATATACCAAGCATGTTTTCCAAGTTAGTCCCCGTAATGTTAACTCCATCAATCGTTCAAAAGTAACAGGGGCATTGCACAAACCGAATCCCGGAAAAAAGCGCACAGGAAAGAGGCGCACAGGAATTATGCTCACGGAAAAAAGCGCACAGGTATATAAGCGCACATGAAATAACCGCACACAGAAAAATACGCACATCGAAAAAAGCGCACTTGGAAAAAACCGCACGTAGATTAATGCGCACATGGACAGAAGCGCACATGTATCTGAAATAACTGGAATAGTCTAACCCGTCGCCTACACGGGGTGTATACAGTGTCCGCGGAAAAGTTTACCATATGGTAATTCTTTTAATTTGTTTTCTTGAAAATCGGTATTAGTTTAAAAAACAATATGTAGAAATTAAACAAATAAAACAAAATAGACTTAAACAGTTGTAGACATGTTTTATTACTTATTATAAAATATAACTAAATAATGTTTTTAACAGTAAGCTATTGTAAATTGGCTATTCTTCTCAAATAAGACAGTTTGTCCTCAGTCTCCTTATCTTTTTCTACAGAGCTAGCAACAAGCGCGTAAAGTTCTCTGTATTTTCTTTTGGAAGGCTCCACTCTATTACTTTTAGAGTTCACTAGAGTCAGTTTATGGCATGCTAAATCCCTACGCAGTCCGTCAAAAAGCATCCATATGCTCGGATGACTGTAATGAAACAGCGAGTTTAAGGCATTGTGAAACCCTTCGCAACAATTAGTAGTTCTTGGCGATTCGTCGAGAGCGGCACCGTAAAGGTTCCATGTTCTTGGAGAGAATTGAGGACATCTTCCAGCAACACCTTCTATATATGTGGAGAAAAAATATGTTAGGACATCGTTAAATTTTTCTTCATCAGGAAAAGTTTCTGCTAGCATGTTAAAAGTAGTTCTTATGTCTTCTAACGGAACGAAAGATAATGCAGCAAGGGATTTTAGCATTAATTTTGTGTTAAGGTTGGATTGAAAGTGTGATTTTAAACCAACTGCATTAATTTTCCTTATGAGGCTTTGGCATAAATGAAAATAACAACCCTTTATTTCTGCTTCTGGAAAAGACCTTCTTGAAGCATTCATGCAGGCTCTCTCGAAATCTAAAAGTATTTTCTGGGGCGACATGTTTGGAATTAACCCTTTTAAAATTCGAAACATCTCCATGTATGTCTCTTCATTCTTCTTTTGTAGCAATATGTACACGCATGGTGGATACGAATTTCCAACTTTGGCATGCCAAGTATAAAGCTGATAAAACATTGTAGGTGCTTTGTCAAATGTTCCGTCACCGAATAGAGTGGGTTGGTCCAGCTGGCACAATAACTCTCGATCTCCCAATATTAGAATTCTGTTAGGATCTTCTATGCCAGAGTCGTGTAACACCAAGTCAGAATATTTCTCAGGAATCAAAAAATTGCTCGTCAATGGATTCGGGAAGTGATTCTCTGTTTGGTAATTTCGAGTCCTAGCAAGAGACGATTGCTTTGGAATATAAGCCAGTACATCATTGCTCACTCCTGATAAGACGTCTCCAATGACATTGCGAGGAGTTGCATCCACAGCTACCATCGCTTGTCGCATTCGACTTCTGGCGATATTTGCTTCTGCTTTCTGGGGACAGGAGTCATGACAGTGACTGGTTGGCTCTTGTACGATGTCTGCATTCATCGTTTTCAATAAAGAATGGCACTTTGTGGATCGATTCATGCGGCACCTCCAAGTATCTATTCCATTTGTTGAGCGAAAACGTAGATATTCAAATCCCTTATAACTTAGAATTGGTTTGCCTTTCTGACTGGTTGAAAACTCCATTTCGTTTATTAAGAAAAAATGTCGACTTGTCTTGTTTGAAATTTAAAGTGAAGTAAAGGAAACTAAAGTGTGTGGCCTATATATAGTCCAACAATGACAATAAGAAAAAGGAATAATATTTAGTTTATCATTAAATTATTTTATAATAAATAATAGTTAATGACTCTAATCTGACCCAATTTCCTAAAAATGGTAATTTATGCACAACAATCATATTAAGGATTAAGGACTAATTTATTTATGACTCTGATCTGACCTAATTTCCTAAAAATGGTAATTTAGGCACAACAATGATATTAAGGATTAAGGACTATTTTTTTTTTTAATATTTAAATTTCCCACAATTGGCATTTAGGCTCAACAATAATAGTAATGAATGTGTATGACCATCCGATAGCTCACTAAACCCATTTTCTTTTACCTAACAATTATATAAATTTATTTATTTTGATATCTCATAATGCCTTTTCTTCTTTGCATATATCGGTTTTGTGTGTGCGCATTTTTCAATGTACGCATTAATCTACGTGCGGTTTTTTCCAAGTGCGCTTTTCTCGATGTGCGTATTTTTCCATGTGCGGTTATTTCATGTGCGCTTTTTTCCGTGCGGATATTTCCTGTGCGCTTTTTTCTTTTGCGCTTATTTCCGGTCACCGCACAAACCAAATGGCATAACATTAAATAGCCATAGTCCGGTTCCGGTCGAAAAGGCAGATTTTTCTTTGTCTTCAGGATGAAGTTCTACTTGCCAATAGCCACTTTTCAGGTCTAAAGTCAGCGTGTCTAAAGTATCATCTATTCTTGGTAATGGAAAACTGTCCTTCTTTGTGACGTCATTAGGTCTTCTGAAGTCAACACAAAATCTGGTAGAACCATCTTTCTTCTTAACCAGCACTACTGGGGATGACCATGGACTCTGGGATGGTTCTATAATGCCTTGGTTTTGCATGTCTCTAATTAACTTCTCAACGTCGTCTCTTTTGGCCAAAGGAATTCGTCGTGGTGGTTGCCTTATCGGCGCTGCATCACCGGTATTTATTCGATGTTGAACTATGTTGGTCTTTCCCAAATCTTTCTCAGAGAGAGAGAGAAAACGGCTTTATTTCTTCTCAAAAGGTCTTCCAGTTAAGGGTCAATCCATATCAAATCGACCAGGCGATTGTTTCGACCATCTCCGATTTTGATTATTTTTGGCACATTTATTCTGCTTACCAAAAAACTGAAAAATTTAAAATTTTAGAATTTTTTGACTACTGGTTTTGGTTTTATGAATTTTTGAAAATAACAAATTTGTCAATTTTGTTCATGAGGGGTTCTAATAAAAAGCTTAATATTTTGAAAACTATTACAGCTACCGATATGAGCGATACCTTGTTTTAAAGGTCTTCTAAATACCTTTAAAACGATGTGCCGCAAGCTTCATTTTTTTGAAAAAAAAATTCGAGATTTACGAAGAAAATTTTTTTTTTCAAAAATCTCAAAATACCCTATTTTTGATTTTTTTCAAAAAATTATATATTTTTCTTTATTGTTTTCTGAACATATTTGCCAAATTTTAGGATGGAGAAATGATGGGTTCTTGTTCAAAAAAATTATCAAAAATACCTATCTCAATTAAATTTCCTATTGGTACTCACAAAAAAAGGCAATATTTTAAAAACGTGTATAGCTAATGCAACCAGCGATATCTTGTTTTAAAGGAATCTTTAAAACTCATTAAACGATGTATCCTGTGATAAATTTTACTCAAATATTATTTTATTATTATTAATTTTTTAATAATATTACCTATATCTACTAAACTTAAACAACAAATATTTTTTTAAACCTTGTTTATTAAAGAGAAACAACATAATTTTGACATAACACCGTTGGACGGTACAAACATCAATTTGTAAACTAAATATATATATATATATATATATATATATATATATATATATATATATATATATATATATATATATATATATATATATATATATATATATATATATGTATTTTTTTTTAAATTAAACATTAAAATATTTTGTAAACAAAACCATGTACATAATAACGGATATCAATAATAATTAATACAGTTTTTTATTTAGCTTTTTTGTAAGATAGCAGAGGAATCTTCCATTTCTCTTTTGAAATATTATATGTTCGCCCAGTGGTCGTATTGGGATGACCTTTTTTAATATTGAGGTTTGATCAATTACCAAAATATCGGCAGGTTTTGGATAAAAGAACGATGGCGCAGGTCCATGTGGATGTAGGAAAGTAATTTTAAACTCTCCACTTTCTATGTTTTTCCCAATTATACAGCCCAGCCACCAGAAATTGTCATATTGAATTGTGACAAATCCAGAATCAATTTTCTCAATTTCTGTTGTTGCCAAACCAGCAGCTGAAACTAGTTCATGAATGTGTTCCTTATAACTCAAAGAAAAAGGTTTAACTAAAATTTTGAATTCTGATATGGGGATTACAGCATGTAATTTTTGTGTTCCTGGTATTGTTTGGGCATCAACGAATCTTTTCTCAAGATATTTTTCGTGGTTTTGGTAGTCATCCGTCGTACAAAATTTAAAAACAATACCGGGAATATTTTTTCTGCAAATGCAAAAAGATGTTCTGGGGTCATAATTTGCTCTTCATATGGTCTTTGAAGACTTGCCTTGGCAGCCAACCTTTTTACAGTGCCCCCTAAGCCATCACAGGCACTTTTTCCGTGGGAAGTAGCAAAAAATGCCATTCTGCTTTAATTCCAAATTCCTTAAAATGGTGACAAATGTTAAGAAAGTTTTTTTATTTTTATATTGTGCAGCGCACCCATCGGAAAAATAAAATATTTTGGATAAATTTGTAATTTTTTCCTGCAAATCTGGAATCAGTTGGGATAAAAATAAATGGAACGCAACTGTATTATGAACTAAACAGTCGGAAATAAAAACATAATTTAAATGTTGGATCTCGTTATACTCATTCTTAAAATAAATGACAAAAGGGTGCAATGTGGCCTGGGTATTTGTCCAATGATAGGACTGAACTTCGTCTTGTAATACAAATGAAAAATTTTCAGCAAAATCACAAGTTATAAGGGCTTCTCCTATACTTAGAGCATTTTTAACTTCATTATAATATTCTTTTTGCATGTTTGCAAAAAAAAGGATGAGATTTTAGTTTAAGTAAGTCTTCGGTAAATTCATCAATAAAATCACTTGTGGATTTGATTATTGTCTCCATATTACACCTGTCTACTGTAATCCACTTTTTATAGGTCACAGTGTCAATCAGCTCTTCCTCAAATTTATCTTCAAAAATAGTTTTTAAATTTTCAATTCCAGGGCACATTTCACATGTGTCCAAATAACAGTCAACACCTGGTGGATTACAAATCATTTTGCCTAATAAGGAATTGTAATCAGGAAAAATAGGCTTTCCTTGGTCATCGGTAATTAATTTGTTAATTTTGGCCCCATTTATCATCGCTTTATGTTCTGGTGAGTTGTGCAAACACACACTGTATGTGTTCCGCTTTTTCCGGCTAATATGCAATTTTTAGGTCGCAATTCACAAAATTTGATAATCCGATTTTATATTAGGGTGCTCTTGTTTAAAATGCAAATAAATTTATTTTACATTAGCTAAAACCAATCTTTTTTGCAAGTATTCCTTGGCTCCACCTTCTTTCCTAATTACAACAAAATCTTTTTTTCCAGGCATCGCCCTAGTAATATCGTCCCTTAAATAAAATGAAGAAATAATTTGAGCCACGTTTTCGTCAAGAGTTTTGCCGGGCTTTGGATTGGGTGTTGACAGTATTCCTTTTTCTTTCACAATTTTTTTCACCATTCTGGCCATGTATTGTGAAACACCAAATTCTATGCAAATTTTTTCCCTGGTCCAACTAATGGGAAGACAAGATAAAATGAGTATTTTTTCAGTTCTTCAGCCTTTTCTTTGGACAGACGTTTTCGTTTTATGGGTGATTCCCCCATAAATTGGAGAGACTGATTTAAAAGTTCCAAGGACTTATCTTCTTCCATTTTATAGTCAGAATCGGCACATCCCAAACCAGAGGGTCTGTAACAAAAACGATTAATTTAAAATTATTTTTAAATGTTAATTTTTTTAATTTAATAATTACAAAAGGCAAATTAACGGTTATTTTTTTTTCAAAATAATAGCTTTTTTTATTGGATTTTTTCTTAAATGGCAATACTACTTGCTATGAAAAAAAAGTACAACTGGCAACGCGTACCCCAATTTAAAGGGATGAGGTCATAGAAACACTCGTCAAACCTTCAAAAGAATTCCGCCGGCTGTTCTCTCTTTTAAATCCTTACTCTTTGATTTAATGTATACAGTAAAGCGCAGAGCACTGCGAACATAGGACGATCCTAGATGATTTTGGATGTACCTAAAAACGCCGCACGCATTGCTTATCGATCAATAATTTTCCAGCGAACAATTCAATACGTTTATTTCTGAAATAGTTTTTAGTATCGAACGCTCGACAGCAGTAGTTGTACTGTGTCGATTTTTTGCGACCAAAAAGTTTTTTTTTTAATAATAGTTATTAATAATGGATGTTTACGAACTGGAAGACAAAATTCAAATTATTGAATGGTATCACCGTGGAAATCCTGTTAAGGGAATTGGGGAATTATTTAATAATTTATTTCTAACCAGGCCGACACCCACGATTTCCACTATTTACCGAGTCATTAAAAACTTTCTGACATTTGGTTGTTTAACTCCAAGAAAACATAAACATGATAGTGCCTCAGAAAAAAGCAACAAAAGGGAAATGAAAGAAATTATGGTAGTGGCAAGTGTTATTAAAAATCCTACAGTTTCTATTCATACAATTGCAGAACAGGTTGATTTGAGCAGAAGATCAGTGGAAAGAGTGCTGAAAAAAATTGATACCGATCCTACAAAGTAAGAAAAACCAATGAAATTTTTCCTGATGATCATTTTAGACGAAGGCAATTTTTTGAAACTGTAATGAAAATAAAAAATAACAATGAAAATTTTATAAGAAACATTGTTTTTACTGATGAATCGACATTTTCACTTCAAGTATCACCCAACGATTTTTTTCTCTGAGGTCACGTAAAATCATAAATTTATGGTTTCCAGAAGAAAGGGCTAATAATCTAAAAAATTGCAATTACAAATTGGGAATTGGGAATTTAGGATTATTACCCTTAACATTCTAGCAAATGTCAGAAGGCGTTTTTATGACAATCTTGGTTATTGTTTGGCTCAACAAGGTGGTTTATTTGATCATCTTTGATAACTTGAAAGAGTTTTTCTTTTTTTATTCTATGAATGCACATTAAATTATTTTCTTAAAAATATCTTCTACGTTCCATTATTTATTTGAGAAAATTATTTTATTTTATTAGGAAAAACTGTTTGGTTTTAAGCAGCAAACGTTGCGGTCTCGTAAGCAACTAATTTTAAATTTATGACTGATAAGAAATCAGATCGAAGTCGGTTGACGCTCTAGCTCCTGCTACTTGCCTATAAATACTGCATTCACTAACTGAAAATAAAAACGTAGTACACAACTAAACTGGGCAGATAAATTCTTCCGAATTTATCACCGCACTCCCCACCAGTCCTAACCAAAAATGCGCCACGTGAGAAAACGAGACGGAAGTTGAGATGCAAGCCACAAAATTATTATTGGTATTTTAGAATTGGGTACATCCAAAATTGTCCAGGAGCCTCCTATGTTCGCAGTACGGTGCGCTTTACTGTATATTTAATACAAATCACATTTTTCATATCTTTGTAAAAATTCATATTTCAGTACGAAATTTTGACATTTCAAATTAGAAATTAAATAAAAAAATAATTAATAAAAAATATTATTTTATTATTACTTACCTGTTCTGGGGATGCCTGCTCTTGTGAATGTTCTTTTGAGATTTTTATCCTGCAATTATCACATATTTTCATGCCACTTTTTACACCTTTAAACGAACACATCCACTTTGTTACGTTTCTTAGCTTGCCGAATGTTTATTTTGATTTAAAGGGTTGCAACAAAACGCCGAAATTTTCCACTTTTGCGTATGGTCTGCCATTTTCGCAGTTTTAGAAAGAAATGACAAAATATAAATACCAAAGCCCTGTCCTTCCTTTTCGCTTACTCTAAATTTTCCTGTTTAAACACGAAATTTCCTGTTCGAAATCTTGAGTGGGAATTGGGAGAACCAATCAGAAGTAAAAGGGGCGTGATTTTAAGATTTCAGGAACAAACAAGCTCATTTGGAAAATATGTTTTAAAGGAAGGATTTAAGAATCTAAACAAGAAAAAACGTGTTTTTTATATAATATTGTTATTACTATATTCTAAAACATTTAAATAAAATCCAAACTAAAAAAGTGTAGGTGTTATGTGACCCGTAATTTATTAGGTTTTAAAAGGCCTTTTAAACAAAGCATCGCTTATTAAAATATCTATCTTAGTTTTCAAAATATTGCCTTTTTTGTGAGTACCAATAGGAAATTTAATTGAGATAGGTATTTTTGATAATTTTTTTAAACAAGAACCCATCATTTCTCCATCCTAAAATTTGGCAAATATGTTCAGAAAACAATAAAGAAAAATATATAATTTTTTGAAAAAAATCAAAAATAAGGTATTTTGAGATTTTTTAAAAAAAAATTTTTCTTCGTAAATCTCGATTTTTTTTTCAAAAAAATGAAGTTTGCGGCACATCGTTTTAAAGGTATTTAGAAGACCTTTAAAACAAGGTATCGCTCATATCGGTAGCTGTAATAGTTTTTAAAATGTTAAGCTTTTTGTTAGAACTCCTCATAACCAAAATTGACAATTTTGTCATTTTCAAAAATTCATAAAAGCAAAACCAGTAGTCAAAAAATTCTCAAATTTTAGATTTTTTAGTTTTTTGGTAAGCAGAATAAATGTACCAAAAATCATCAAAATCGGAGATGGTCAAAACAGAAATCACCTTTTTTGTGGTTGATTTCATATGGATTGACCCTTTAGTAACCTGCAGTGGATTTAGCAGGGCTTTTGATGAAATCACCAGGTCTTGCAGAGCATCCGGTAGTTTACTTGAGGGTACTTTTACAGGTTTAGCAAATGTATGGGTAACTATTATATTAGCAGGTTGACAGCTACCAATTTTGTCACCCTGTTTGACCTGTTGAGAGTAATCCTTCAGGTTCATCATTCTGACAAATACCGTATTTCTTTTGGTTTGCGTCAGAGTTCTTGCGGGTAGAATTCCTTTAGCGTATAGTGGACTATTTTCAACTGGTTCGACTAAAAGAATGTCACCTTCTTCTAAGTCTTCACACCTTGCTTGGATAATGGCTTCTGAATTGGGGGGTAATACGATATCTTCTGTAAGTACAACTTCTCAAATTGATAATTCATTGTTCCGTGGGAATCTCATTACAATCTCTTCATGACTAGTTCGCAGTATTCGTTGTGGAAGGTTAAGTACAATATTCTGATGATCCATAATGTCAAGGTCAAGGATAACTTCGTCCATTATGTCAGCAACAAATACAACGTGTATAAAGGTTGTTGTCCCCAAGGTTATTCTAGCTTTATGTATGCCTTTAATTGGTATAACTTCTCCATTGGCAGTTTCCAAAACATAATTTTTCTCTGGACGGAATATGCTATGGGCTACGATGTTCGGCCTTACAATAGTGTGGAACCAGTATCTAGTACCATTTCGCATTCCCGACCGCATATATTTCCATGTACTACCAAGCTGGAGCCGTTGTTTTGCAGCCGGGATACTCTTATTATTGTTGTTGATGGGGCTTGGTAGCATCTAGCCAGCTTTCGCCCCTTGAAGCTGGCTACTGGGAGTTTCGAACTACTGGCGGGGCATTAAATCTGGTACAATTTCTTTGGACATGCCCTCTTTACCACACTTCCAGCAACAAATGTTATTTCTTCGTCTAAA